>VZSC01014414.1:108593-137962 GCA_013398225.1 Steatornis caripensis
ACTATTCCTATCCTCATATGAAAAAGTGAGAAAGAACAGGAAATTCTGGTGTTACAGCTTCCTAGATTTTACATACAAATCGTATTAGGGACATTATTCAGAACTACTAAGATTTTCCAAATAACTATGTTTCCTCAATTATTTCTGCATAGAACCCATTGTTTCCAAGTGAATAAAAAAGTACATCATGAAAACAAACCGTATTTCTAGAACATCTTAATTTATAACTGTGGGCTGCAACAAGATGTGTCTCTTATGTAGAATTAGAAACTACAGTATTATTCCCTTGCAAGAGAGAAAAAAAAAAAGGAAAGGGTGTGTTAAACCTGCATGTAAAGAACAGGTCATTTTGTGGAAAGACAGAAATGAAATTACTAGTGAAACAGAACAAAGGTCAAACAGAAGAAAATACCTGAAGTACAGAAGTGTCTTTCTCACCTAGAGAAGGGCAGGATGAGCTCTGTTACTGCTGGAAGACGGCGTAGCGGCAGGATGGGAATGGAACACTGGTTCTGCATACCCAGCACAGCTGGTAAGAGCCCTTGTGGTCGCCTCTTTCTGGATGACTGTCCAGAACTGCTGTTGTTCAGGTGAAATAATGCAAAGGGCTAAGTTTTGGATTGTTTTTCCACACAGTAAAGGCTGTGAAGGTTCTGGGGTTTTTTGTTGTTGTTGTTGTCGTTGTTTTTAACTGGATGGCTTTATTGCTTTTTTACACTTTTATTGGCACATGGGCGATTGCATTTGGTTTCACCCCTTTTTCTTAGGATGAGCAGTACTTGCCTCAGATCACACGGAATGTTTGACCTGCACGAACAGCGGAGACAAATTTTTGCTTCCTTTATTTTTATGGTTTGCTACTTTTCTTTAGCTTTCCCTCTATGATACCATTTGAACATTTGTATCTAACTCTGGCAACAAAGAAGAGACGTTCTCAGCTGAGGGGTTTTAAAAGTTCATTAATATAATTTATTCTGCCTATCCAAAGGAGATTTGCATTCTCATTGGAATATTAACTCTATTTGTTTTTTTTTTCTTTTTTTTTTCCCCAAGTTGAATTGGAGTTTTACAAATAAAATCCCTGCTTTAATGCATTTTCTAACTGGTACGCCTTGTTTCCCTCCTTCTGTATAAGCTACTTGATTTTATGTGCTCTTATTTCTATTCAATTTACTGCTCTTCTCTTTTTTACTATTCTCCCTGTGGCTTTGTGTCATCAGGAAATTTCACTTTTTACTGAACGCATCTTCATCCAGGTTAAAAGGGAGAGACAGCCAATCAGTCAGTAAATCCCTACTCTCCGAAAACACAGTCAGCACCAGCTGCAACTCAATTAAACTTAACACATGAATAGTTCACAAGAGAACCCACACTTGTATACACACATTAATCAAATAAATCCATTTTCATCTGTAGTTGTATTCCAAATTTTCAGATAATAGCTTGGACAGTAAAGTGTGGGATAGAGATATGTGATGAAAGTAACAGATAATTAAACCTTCTCAGCATGATGTTGAAACTTAGGGTGTCCTGACGTGCACACTGAGCAAGGTATGCTGAAGGAACCTAAAATACATGGGTTTTGCATGCTTAAATGTTGACAATCACTTCTGCTGATACAAGCAACTCAGCTGTTCACAATTGTTTGATGTATTCCTTGTCTGAAAATATAGAAAAAAAATATTTCAGCTTTTGCTTCTTATTCTAGGATGGTGAATGGAAGAGCATGTAGAAAGAAAGTGATTTCTGTATGTATTCTTCCATTGGCTTTAAAAACATTGCAAATAAAGTTATATGTACGGTATTGGGACTAAAGCCCCGCAGAACGTGTGCTTGCATTTCTCAGTTCTGCGCATATTAAGAATAATTCCCAAGGAGCAATGGTGTCTTAATCCATAGTTAGGACGATGTGTATGTATCAATATGTGCTTAAGTAAGTCCCACTCATTTCATGTTAATGACACAATTCAGTGCTGCCCTGATCATGGGCATCAGACCCCTACTAAAGAACAATCCAGCTAGAAAAAAAAATGGTCTGTGGAGAATACAGACCATGTCCGGCTGTATTCTAGCTTTCTAGTCATGTTAATTAAATCTGTTCTGAGCAGATTTAAGACAATGTCTGTCCATGCTGATTGCTATTTAGAACCTGTTCCAAAAGAAGCATTACTGCCACTGGTTGGGAATATTTTACTGAAATTACTTTTATCATAAAATGACTAGTTGTCAAACTGAAGTATATTTAGTTTAGTTTGGGATAGCTATCTTGGTCCCATGCTGAAGAAAGATAAAGATGGACGAATAAATGTGGTTCCAAACCACAACAATCAAGTTCATAAACTCTACTGGCATCAAGTCCTGGCTGCAGTAAAGCGTTTGAGTGTTTATAGATAGCGTACATCTGTAACAGCTCCAACAGTAGAGAATAAAATCCACCCCAAGACAGCCTGGTGCTCTTGATATGTTAGAAAAAGGCTCAGCCTTACATCCGTGTTTAGACCAGCTTGTGTAACATGTTGAACTTGATCTGGGAGTGACAGGGAAAGCATGCTTTCTCTTTGCAAAAACCTTCAAGAAGTTTTGGTTTCACACCAACATGGAGCGAAAAACGTTTGAAATCTGGAATTACACTGGATGAGAAAATACTTATTTCATTGCTGTAGTCAAAATACCTTGTTCTGTGCAGTGATGGGGAACATTTTTGGTGATAGACTAGTACAGANGATCTGGAATTACATTGGATGAGAAAATACTTATTTCGTTGCTGTAGTCAAAATACCTTGCTCTGTGCAGTGATGGGGAACATTTTTGGTGATAGACTAGTACAGACACAGCTGGGAAAATATTTAACTTGTCACAGGCCATCAGCAATGATCCTTCCTTGGGCTGACAGCAATGATACGCACAGGTCACTTCCCACACTCTCTGTGGTAATTGAGTTAGATTGCTTGAAATGAAGTCATGTGCTCTTTCACTGGCTGTTTCACCTTGCACCCAAACATCCTCAGTTCCAAGAAGGAAAGGTCCTACCCTGGGATCTTGGGAAGCTATTAGAGACACCCTTTGATAATGATGGCACCCTTCCTACTTTTGCCTTCTTTTACACTCGTGGCCTGAGTGTATTTGCTCCGAGAGACAGAGAAGTTTGCTCCAGAACTTACCTAAATCGGTGAGATCCTTTATACTGGCTTTAATGTCTATGGATCAAGTCCTAGCAGAACATTGAAAAGAAAACATTAGTACTTTATGAAACATTCATNGGTCTGTCTGCCCATGCTGATTGCTATTTAGAACCTGCTCCAAAAGAAGCATTACTGCCACTGGTTGGGAATATTTTACTGAAATTACTTTTATCATAAAATGACTAGTTGTCAAACTGAAGTATATTTAGTTTAGTTTGGGATAGCTATCTTGGTCCCATGCTGAAGAAAGATAAAGATGGACGAATAAATGTGGTTCCAAACCACAACAATCAAGTTCATAAACTCTACTGGCATCAAGTCCTGGCTGCAGTAAAGCGTTTGAGTGTTTATAGATAGCGTACATCTGTAACAGCTCCAACAGTAGAGAATAAAATCCACCCCAAGACAGCCTGGTGCTCTTGCTATGTTAGAAAAAGGCTCAGCCTTACATCCGTGTTTAGACCAGCTTGTGTAACATGTTGAACTTGATCTGGGAGTGACAGGGAAAGCATGCTTTCTCTTTGCAAAAACCTTCAAGAAGTTTTGGTTTCACACCAACATGGAGCGAAAAACGTTTGAAATCTGGAATTACANAACATTAGTACTTTATGAAACATTCATTTAGTGATGAAAAGATTGGCTATGTAATTGGTAAATAACAGGACATATTCCAGCACCATCTTAAATCTTTACTTCACTGATACTTTGCTCTGCGCTTTTCCTAGCACCAAAATAATTTGTATAGAGCATTTTAACATCTCCTATAGTTGCTCTAGGTTTTGAAATCACCAGCACATTCGTTTGGACACTCCTAGATAACTGCTTGCATTTGAAATGCAAAGAGAGTTCTGAACTCTGATTAACGCACGATTTATAGTACGAAAAACTTGAACATCCTTTAGTATAAGGGAAAACTTTATAAAACCTGGCTTCAAAAGCTGTAGCTCCAGTTCTGAAACTTTAATAGATATATTACTCATTTTTTATTCAATTTAACTCTAAAAGAAGCACTGAAAACAGTGCTAGTAGCACTGCTTTGAGGTGGCGGTGAAATAACTTGTGGATATTTAGAAGTGCTCAATAAAGCATAAACTACAACAAGAATCAGAAGACAGGAAAAACTCAGATGCCTACAAATAACTGAATGTTTCCCTAGGGCATAAACATTAATGACTTTAATTAGATTATAATTGCTCATGGAAGCATAGTCTTGCACAAGATAAAATTACCTGACATTGAATTTGCAACTAGGCAACTGCATCAGAAGCACAAGGAAATTTAATGTTAAACACAAGTTATGTACTAAATATAAGGTATCTGCATGCACAGTGTATGCTCTGTTCTCAGGACATACACACGTATTTGTAAGATGGCAGCTCTGCTTCATAGATTTGGCACTGAATTGTAGTTGCTGGAGTTAAGGTTTTTATGAACAGAAAGGATAACAGATGGAAATGTTGTGAGTTAACTGAGGGCCTTTAGAGCCCTGTGTTTGTCTTCTGTTTTCATCTTTACACTTGTGAAAAGACACCTCAGTGAGGATATTTAGAATACCCTATCGTTGTGTTGAGTGAGGATCTACGTATTCACCCAATATTTATATCTCCGCAAATTGAAATCCCAATTTAGATACATGAATTGCATTTTGGCTAAAACAGTCCTCTCCCATTCCAGGAAGTTTGAAACACCAGGTTATCAAGCATGGGTGCTGCATGGTGACGTGACAGCTACGTCCTTACTCCAGTGTTAGGATCCGTACGCTGCTGGGTGATGTACCATTGCAGCAGAGTGCAGCCAGGTTTTGCCCGTTCTTGAAGCTTGCTGGTTGCCAGCCTGTAAAAGTCACAGTGGGGAACTAAAGGTGGTTTAAAAAAAGTTACTTTATTCTCAATGTGGGAACTGGCAGTCTGGCTAATTGACTGAGCAAACTAAGTGAGAAGGTTTAACCCTTAGCAGCAGAGTCTTGCTGAAACATTGCCTCTCCAGGAATCTTTGTTCTCTTGGCTGCACAGTGGCACGACCACACCAAGAAGAGTGCAGAGGATCGCCTTTCCCCTTAACTTATAGCCATGTGATTAAGTTTCCTGGCAAAGTAAGCTTTAATTCCGTGAGGTATAGGAAAATTGGATCTCGCTTTCTTCCACCCTATTTGAGTGTACTAGCTGCTAAGCAATTACTGAGAGAATAGGGCCATAACAAAAACACTTAAATTGAAAAGAGGCAGCTGCTGCATGTTGGTGCAAAATCCTGTCCAAATCAGAGAATCTGCACTAAACCAAGTCACACGGGGAAGATATATGTGTCACGGTTTAAAGCTGGGCTGGCTATTAAATGGATGACAGATGCTCTTTGTTAATCCCCTCTTTCCCCAAAGTGGGGGAAAGAGAAAGGGGAAAGAGACTTATGAATGGGAAAAGTTAAAAACAGCTTTAATCTAACTACAATAATAACATATAATAGTAATATGAAAAATAATAATGAAACATATACAAATACAAAAATATGTACAAAACCAATACTGAGNTCTAGAAACACCAAGCTTTATCACTGCTAGAAGCAGCTGTTGTCTGGAAAAACATGCAGTTAATTTCAGAGAGTGNGTAATATGAAAAATAATAATGAAACATATACAAATACAAAAATATGTACAAAACCAATACTGAGCTCCGCCCCCCCACCCCGATGACCAATACATCACCCAGACGCTGCAGAGCACGCCCTGGAAAAGTCCTGGGCTGTACTCAGCAGCAGCAGGCAGGAGCTGGGTTCAGGGGTGCATGGATCAGGATTGAAGGCAGAAGAATTGGACAGAGTCCTCCTCGGATGCTGGCCACAGAAGAAGAGCCCGAGACCCTTGTGATCCCTCAGCTTTATACCGAGTATGACGCGTATGGGATGGAATACTCCCTTTGGTCAGTTCTGGGTCACCTGTCCGACCCGCTCCTCCCCACCGCAGGGTCGCATGTCTGACCACTTCTCTGCTCTTTCAGTTCCAGCGCATAAGAAAGATAGCAGGAGCAAGCACTGACCTTGGTCTCCATAGGGATAACTATAAGCGAGAACCTTTCTGCATACCATTCCTGGGGATGTTCCAGCACTATCTAGAAACACCAAGCTTTATCACTGCTAGAAGCAGCTGTTGTCTGGAAAAACATGCAGTTAATTTCAGAGAGTGCAGCTTCTCAGAAGAGACTTAACTAAAAAGTAAAGTCACTAAAAGAAAATCGATTCTGTTCTAGCCCAAACCAGGAAAATATGTCAGGTGTCCTACCCATAGTTTCTCACGTAGCAGACTGATCTTCTCTCCAGTAATGTCTGCTCTGCTGGAGGTAGAAAGATTCACCATTATTAGCATCTCTTCACAGTATTAAAAAGATGAAAACATTTTTGTTATTGATTTTCACAGGAAGTAGTTACTTGACATGATGACCTCAAAATTATGCAAAAATATCTAAATGGTTAAAATATGAACCTCTCTGTTATTTGTTTGTGCTAAGAACTTTCAGAAAAAGAGTAAAAATATAATATCATAGAAACTAACACCGAGTCTGACTTTAAATTGTCCAAAAAATAGCCTGAGGCAGCAAAAATTTTCTCATTGAGAAATATTTCTTGATTGACTAACAACAAGATACTGGCTCTGTAGCATACAGACTCAAATCACGACCAAGATCAACTGTTACATGAATTGTTGCAAAAATGTTTGGGCAGCCTATGCTGTAGTCAGATTCAATAGACCTGTGAACAGACCTGCATGGGAAGGTCACCGAGCTTTGCATGTGATGTAAACATGGGACTTCGAAACACTTGACTGTTTAGTGCAGTTGAACACATGCAACTCCAATAAACAAAGGAAATATAAAGGAATAAATGTAGGTGATAATGCACCATTGCAGGTGCTGATACCATGACACTGATTGCACAGTGAGTTAATAGTTATGTAAATGTTATTATGTTAAAATATTATTGTAAGGTGGTGGGTTTTGTTGGGGTTCTTTTTTGGGGTTTTTCAGTCTTCATCTTTAAAAGAAACAAGATTGTTTCTCTGGCAAGATTTTTAGCTTTCATATCATTGCTTCCCTGATTAGGTTAGTGACATTGACCATCAGGACTCAGGAGTAGCTGCAGGTGTTTCCAAGTAGGACAAACACTGCTACAATTAATTTACTTCTGCCAAGTCTTTGACCTTGCTGCTGTGGCAAATAAAGTGTTTCAAACAATTGTAAGAACATTAGTTACTTTTAATGAGAACACTATTGACTACTGCTACACAGATGCTTTAACTTTCTACCATAAAGCTTGCTAGGGATGGTGTGAAAGATAGGTCAAGTGAAAATACTAGAGGCCAAACTCTGAGATCTTTATTTCTTTTTTTTATGCAATTTTTGCTCCTTTTAATTCTAAATGGATCAAGCTTTCAGCAGAGAGATCAGTTAGGAAACTGGGAAAGAAAAATGGTCTTTAGCGCAGTACTCTCCACTGATTTGTGTTTTAGATAGTGGTATTTCCTTAAAGCTTTTTAGGTCTTTTAATCTTCTCATATGCTCTGCACCATAGCTCTTTTCATTTGTTTCATCTAAATATTTTTACCCTACCTTATTTTTTTATACTTCTTTGACTGTTTTAACCCTACACCTGCCTGGAACTCCTGACTTTACCTCCCCAGCCTTCAAATAAAATACACCCAAGGGGACAGGCACTGTCACACATTTAACGATCCACTTACGTGATATCTCACTTTTCCTTGCCCTCAACTACCTTCAAAGATGAATGCTCTTAAAGCAGGATTTGTCTCCTTCCATTTGATTCTATGGAGTCCCAAGAAAATTTTGGCTCCTGCACTGTATGAACAAATGCCACTTTGCTGGGGAGGAGTCCAAAGGCTCAAAGCTTCCTTCCCTTTTCTCTATAGTCAGTGACTCACAACCTTGGTGTAAGCTGACTTGTAGGTAACACAGTCATGTTGACTGCACAGCCCTTCTTCCTCCCTCCCCATTAAGACTGGGGCTATACCCATCCCTGATATTTGATCAGTAACATCATTTTGTTGTTTTGGCCACTGTGTTCTTGCTGTATATTGCATGCCAGATAACAGTTTAAATAACGGAAAAAATATTCACACGGTACGGGAGAGTGAATGTAAGTACTGTGTAATTTCAATAAGGTAGAGCTGATACTGGAGGAACAACGTATTTTTGGCACAATCTTAGGATCATAGAGCTTGATTGATTAATGTGGTGTCAGTGTTATTTACTGTATTATTTTAGAGAAAAAATACTTTTAAAATGTGTTGCAGTCACACTTTAATCATATGCTAAAACAGACTTCACCAAGGAGTGTTACTAGTAATTGATTAACTTTAAACTTGAGCACCATTAACTCATCCCTTGTTTTAGGGAAAATTTAAACAAATGTGTGACTTTAAATGCTCATAAGTTTACAATTACTGAACCATTTTTCATTAGCCATGAATAATTTTTCCTTCCTCTGCGAGGATTTATAAAACAACCTGGACTGGCGTGTGGAGAATTAGCCATTTTTAAGATTTTCATGCTTGAAAATTTCAATCAGGACATATGGCCAAAGCACGGTTTATTTTTCATGCTGGCTTAACTCAAGTGACTGAATTGATTTTACTCATGCTTTCCAAAATAATTCAGCAGTGGGCTGAGAACAATCGCAGACATTTATGGCTTGATAGATTTTTGTCTGAGAAAGTCAGGAGCCATTGACGAAGGGGAGGGCTGAACAGCGGCTGGAATTCCTCTTTAATGACAGCGGTCACTACCAGCTGGATCCCGAAGAAGCTTGGGCTGCACACTCAAGTGAGCAATAATGGAAGATTCCAGTGGAAAGTTAATAGACTGACAAATACTTTTTATGCTTGATGAACTGTAATTGCCTAGGAAGGCCAAATGCTAATGGTAAAACATAACCTAACAAAAAAGATTTATGCCATGGTTATGGGGATTGTTATTTGACTATCTTCTTAAAGCAACAGTTATAACTGGGAAAAGAAACCCTCTGACAATCCCTACCAGAAAAAGCAACAATAATGGAAAAACTAACGACTGCTCATGTCCTCTTTTGCCTTTTGTCCGAACATGTAGTAAGCTGCAAATAGAAAATTACAACCAGTAAAAGTAAAGCAAGTAAGACCTTTCATTTCTGGAGATAATTTGGTCATGCAGCTCTACCTTGAAACAATACACAGTCCAATACATCAGTACCTGAAATTTTAAAAAGTATCTTGGCTTAACTTGTTTTAATTTCTGCTCCTATTCTATCCTTTATACAGTTTCAGGGACGTGATTTTTTTCCTGCTGGATCAGTTGGATGAATCAGATTTTTGGCATGTTCTGTGGAAAGTATGTCCTACAAAAGGAAGCTAGGGACATGTAGGCAGATCCCAGAAACAACCAAAACAAAGTGGTCCATCACAGCATTGTGCAGAGTGGTCCTGATCCCAAAGGTGGTGTCAGTGCTAGCTCAAGGCTTCTCATCATCATAGACTGAATTTATTTTGTCACTTGAAGGCTGGGAGCACAAGGGTAAGTTGCTTTCACTACGTAAGTGCCAACTAGAGCAGGGAAAGGCAGAGGAACAGCCATGCTAATCTAAACCATTGGCCCAACCAATAGTCTACGTACCCCGTCTTTCTTTCAGAAAAAGTGGTCAGCTTGGTTTTACAGATGTCTGGCATAAACAAAGTAGGTAGAGGATCACGGCTGTTTTGCAGCTCTCCGTAACTGACTGCTTTGCCAATGATCAGAGCCTGTCCCAGGCAGCATGGATGTGTTAACTGAATTCCTGGGCTAATGAGCAATGTTTCTCAGCAGGGCTAATTGCCTCAGCTGTAATAGCACCTTGATGTAGTTATATTGTTTGTGGTCAGCTGTTGCCACCATAGTGACTTCTGTATCTCAGAGCACCTTGTGTTTTAGTTGAGTAGAACACACAAGAAGTGGAGCCAAAGCTTCTGAGTCCAGATATACCACAGAGGAAAAAAACAAAACAAACCAAAAAGGAAAAAGAGTGGTAAGTGCTAACCTTGATACATGAAGATAAACAAGTAAAGCTTGACCACAAGGAAAAATTGGCTTAGACTTTAAGAAGACTTTTAACTAATGCTAAAAGCAGGTTTTAGAACAGAGCGCTTATGATAGTGGGGCAAACAAAACTCTGTAGGCGCCTTGATGCAGAACTCCTTAGGTCTTAAAAAAAAGAAATTTTATGATGTTATCTGTGAGTCTAAGCATCTAGACTTNCTGAATTTATTTTGTCACTTGAAGGCTGGGAGCACAAGGGTAAGTTGCTTTCACTACGTAAGTGCCAACTAGAGCAGGGAAAGGCAGAGGAACAGCCATGCTAATCTAAACCATTGGCCCAACCAATAGTCTACGTACCCCGTCTTTCCTTCAGAAAAAGTGGTCAGCTTGGTTTTACAGACGTCTGGCATAAACAAAGTAGGTAGAGGATCACGGCTGTTTTGCAGCTCTCCGTAACTGACTGCTTTGCCAATGATCAGAGCCTGTCCCAGGCAGCATGGAGGTGTTAACTGAATTCCTGGGCTAATGAGCAATGTTTCTCAGCAGGGCTAATTGCCTCAGCTGTAATAGCACCTTGATGTAGTTATATTGTTTGTGGTCAGCTGTTGCCACCATAGTGACTTCTGTATCTCAGAGCACCTTGTGTTTTAGTTGAGTAGAACACACAAGAAGTGGAGCCAAAGCTTCTGAGTCCAGATATACCACAGAGGAAAAAAAAAAAACAAACCAAAAAGGAAAAAGAATGGTAAGTGCTAACCTTGATACACGAAGATAAACAAGTAAAGCTTGACCACAAGGAAAAGTTGGCTTAGACTTTAAGAAGACTTTTAACTAATGCTAAAAGCAGGTTTTAGAACAGAGCGCTTATGATAGTGGGGCAAACAAAACTCTGTAGGCGCCTTGATGCAGAACTCCTTAGGTCTTAAAAAAAAGAAATTTTATGATGTTATCTGTGAGTCTAAGCATCTAGACTTTAAGGATCTTGTCCAGAAAGCCTCCCTAATTTTGTGTAGTATTTCTCTAGGTGTAGGTAAGGCAAGCAGTTGTAACTCAGGCAATTTTTATTACTTGCTCTTCCCTACTGCGTCTTCTTTTATCTGGCCAGTAAGTATTCAGAGCCTTGCTTAGGTCTTTCCTTTCTTCTTTAAAAGCAGTTAATTCCGTTTCATACCTTCTACTTGTTTGTACAGGAAATAAAGAAAGAACTTGCTGGTTTGCGCTGAAAAAAAAAAAAAATCTCCCTGAATTTCAATTAATGAGCAGATTGTTTGAAAACTGTTTACTGTCTGCTGAAACACAAGTATCACTGGCATAGTTAGGGCAAGTTATAGAGTTCACCTTGCCCCTGAATGGAGTGGAAGCTTTCTCTTGTGAAGCCTTCTGGATTCAGCCGCTAGTTATATCATTGTTATGGGATACAAAAATTAGAGGGGACTGAAAAATGAGCAATATGGGTGGAGTGTAGTGTTCTTTTTGGGTTATGTACTGTTCTTCTATCACCTGTTTNTGTTTTGCAGCTCTCCGTAACTGACTGCTTTGCCAATGATCAGAGCCTGTCCCAGGCAGCATGGAGGTGTTAACTGAATTCCTGGGCTAATGAGCAATGTTTCTCAGCAGGGCTAATTGCCTCAGCTGTAATAGCACCTTGATGTAGTTATATTGTTTGTGGTCAGCTGTTGCCACCATAGTGACTTCTGTATCTCAGAGCACCTTGTGTTTTAGTTGAGTAGAACACACAAGAAGTGGAGCCAAAGCTTCTGAGTCCAGATATACCACAGAGGAAAAAAACAAAACAAACCAAAAAGGAAAAAGAGTGGTAAGTGCTAACCTTGATACATGAAGATAAACAAGTAAAGCTTGACCACAAGGAAAAATTGGCTTAGACTTTAAGAAGACTTTTAACTAATGCTAAAAGCAGGTTTTAGAACAGAGCGCTTATGATAGTGGGGCAAACAAAACTCTGTAGGCGCCTTGATGCAGAACTCCTTAGGTCTTAAAAAAAAGAAATTTTATGATGTTATCTGTGAGTCTAAGCATCTAGACTTTAAGGATCTTGTCCAGAAAGCCTCCCTAATTTTGTGTAGTATTTCTCTAGGTGTAGGTAAGGCAAGCAGTTGTAACTCAGGCAATTTTTATTACTTGCTCTTCCCTACTGCGTCTTCTTTTATCTGGCCAGTAAGTATTCAGAGCCTTGCTTAGGTCTTTCCTTTCTTCTTTAAAAGCAGTTAATTCCGTTTCATACCTTCTACTTGTTTGTACAGGAAATAAAGAAAGAACTTGCTGGTTTGCGCTGAAAAAAAAAAAAAATCTCCCTGAATTTCAATTAATGAGCAGATTGTTTGAAAACTGTTTACTGTCTGCTGAAACACAAGTATCACTGGCATAGTTAGGGCAAGTTATAGAGTTCACCTTGCCCCTGAATGGAGTGGAAGCTTTCTCTTGTGAAGCCTTCTGGATTCAGCCGCTAGTTATATCATTGTTATGGGATACAAAAATTAGAGGGGACTGAAAAATGAGCAATATGGGTGGAGTATAGTGTTCTTTTTGGGTTATGTACTGTTCTTCTATCACCTGTTTTCTTTCCTAGTGCACCATAAATATGCCAAGGTATATGAAATAGTGTGTTTTTTCCTTTTCTGAGAACAGTGATACCTGCTTGAATTAATAAATGAATCAAGGGTAAATGAACTCTGAAACTGAATAATGAGAAAAATCTCTATGTAACAAACCTTTTTATATGCCTGTTAAGAAGACATACAACTTTTAAATGAATTGCCTTTACACGAATACAGTATATCAGAGAAATTTTAACACTTACTTTGTTCCTTGAAATATTTTATTGCCTCATTAATAGATTTTAGATTAGCCAAGTTGTTAAGTGTCCATCACCAAATAATGATAGGGTGCAAGAAATTGCTTTCTGTACCAATAAAGTGTCACCTGAAACCAGTTAGAAACTCACGTGTTGTTAAAGTTATGTTGAAATTGCGAAAGAAATTGTGCTTTTATTAAATGCTGTTAACTTTTATTCTTTCTGAGCTCCAGAAGTCATTAAAGTGGTTAAAATGACTCAGATTAGGTGCCCAAAACAGTGCTTAAGTATTTCCCTCTCTGTTCCAAGTGAAAATCTGGTATTTTCAGGAACTTTCTTAAAACTTGGTTTGTTCATGTTCTGCATACAGATATCAAACATGCAAGTTGTAGCTTGCTTCCGAGCACTGTAACGAGGGCTTTGATTTTGTCTATGCAAACAGGACCAACATAACTTGCACTGCCCCATGGGCTGCCACGTCGACACAAGTTTCTTCTGAACTGATTAGATAACCGATTTGGTTGGGCTTGCAAACTTTGTCTGAACTGGGTACAATGAATGTTTTTGCCAACTCAAAGCAAACGTGCGATTGAATGGGTGCATGAGTGTGTTTTGTTCTCAAGATTGCTGGCCAGGAGGTTTTTGGCATCCTGTTATAAACAGGAGCTTGAGTTTGAAATTCTAGATGAATCACATGCTTCAAGAAATAGGCAGATCTTAGTGTTTGTAGAATTCATCACCTCATAGAAAGCATGTGTTTTANTCAGAGCACCTTGTGTTTTAGTTGAGTAGAACACACAAGAAGTGGAGCCAAAGCTTCTGAGTCCAGATATACCACAGAGGAAAAAAACAAAACAAACCAAAAAGGAAAAAGAGTGGTAAGTGCTAACCTTGATACATGAAGATAAACAAGTAAAGCTTGACCACAAGGAAAAATTGGCTTAGACTTTAAGAAGACTTTTAACTAATGCTAAAAGCAGGTTTTAGAACAGAGCGCTTATGATAGTGGGGCAAACAAAACTCTGTAGGCGCCTTGATGCAGAACTCCTTAGGTCTTAAAAAAAAGAAATTTTATGATGTTATCTGTGAGTCTAAGCATCTAGACTTTAAGGATCCAGTCCAGAAAGCCTCCCTAATTTTCTGTAGTATTTCTCTAGGTGTAGGTAAGGCAAGCAGTTGTAACTCAGGCAATTTTTATTACTTGCTCTTCCCTACTGCGTCTTCTTTTATCTGGCCAGTAAGTATTCAGAGCCTTGCTTAGGTCTTTCCTTTCTTCTTTAAAAGCAGTTAATTCCGTTTCATACCTTCTACTTGTTTGTACAGGAAATAAAGAAAGAACTTGCTGGTTTGCGCTGAAAAAAAAAAAAAAATCTCCCTGAATTTCAATTAATGAGCAGATTGTTTGAAAACTGTTTACTGTCTGCTGAAACACAAGTATCACTGGCATAGTTAGGGCAAGTTATAGAGTTCACCTTGCCCCTGAATGGAGTGGAAGCTTTCTCTTGTGAAGCCTTCTGGATTCAGCCGCTAGTTATATCATTGTTATGGGATACAAAAATTAGAGGGGACTGAAAAATGAGCAATATGGGTGGAGTATAGTGTTCTTTTTGGGTTATGTACTGTTCTTCTATCACCTGTTTTCTTTCCTAGTGCACCATAAATATGCCAAGGTATATGAAATAGTGTGTTTTTTCCTTTTCTGAGAACAGTGATACCTGCTTGAATTAATAAATGAATCAAGGGTAAATGAACTCTGAAACTGAATAATGAGAAAAATCTCTATGTAACAAACCTTTTTATATGCCTGTTAAGAAGACATACAACTTTTAAATGAATTGCCTTTACACGAATACAGTATATCAGAGAAATTTTAACACTTACTTTGTTCCTTGAAATATTTTATTGCCTCATTAATAGATTTTAGATTAGCCAAGTTGTTAAGTGTCCATCACCAAATAATGATAGGGTGCAAGAAATTGCTTTCTGTACCAATAAAGTGTCACCTGAAACCAGTTAGAAACTCACGTGTTGTTAAAGTTATGTTGAAATTGCGAAAGAAATTGTGCTTTTATTAAATGCTGTTAACTTTTATTCTTTCTGAGCTCCAGAAGTCATTAAAGTGGTTAAAATGACTCAGATTAGGTGCCCAAAACAGTGCTTAAGTATTTCCCTCTCTGTTCCAAGTGAAAATCTGGTATTTTCAGGAACTTTCTTAAAACTTGGTTTGTTCATGTTCTGCATACAGATATCAAACATGCAAGTTGTAGCTCGCTTCCGAGCACTGTAACGAGGGCTTTGATTTTGTCTATGCAAACAGGACCAACATAACTTGCACTGCCCCATGGGCTGCCACGTCGACACAAGTTTCTTCTGAACTGATTAGATAACCGATTTGGTTGGGCTTGCAAACTTTGTCTGAACTGGGTACAATGAATGTTTTTGCCAACTCAAAGCAAACGTGCGATTGAATGGGTGCATGAGTGTGTTTTGTTCTCAAGATTGCTGGCCAGGAGGTTTTTGGCATCCTGTTATAAACAGGAGCTTGAGTTTGAAATTCTAGATGAATCACATGCTTCAAGAAATAGGCAGATCTTAGTGTTTGTAGAATTCATCACCTCATAGAAAGCATGTGTTTTACTATGACTCATAACTTGAAATAATCTCTGTGCTGTGTAAATTGTGTTCAAGTTGATGTGAAACAAGACATTTCAGTATAGCTTTCAACGCTGGTTATTTCCCTGGGGTTGAACAGTCCTCTGGTGATCCCTAAACACGGTTCTGTTGTGACTGGTGATTTCTTTCCTAAGTGTGCTCTGTATTTATTCAGCATGGTATTAGGGCTCTTCAGTGAAGCAATGGCTGTTTCAGTTTCACTGGCCAAAGCTTGGCAATTCAAAATCTGCGCGTAGTTTTCATCATGAGGTTTGTTAATAATTCTGCACTTCTGTATGCCTCTACTTTATATAGTCCTTCAATTTCAAGTGTCTTATGCTCTTTTAATTATGGTAAACATGATTTAGACAGCTGATTGACTTGCTAGGTAGTTTATCTTTTAATGTGAGCTTTTCTCTGATCAATTTTTACTTGCATTAGTAGTCCATTACTCCACAAAGTGATTCTGGGATCACTTTCCTTGCTGCTGTAAGAAACAGGACATAAATTAGAGGCCTTGTGATAATGCTTAAGGGGATACTTGAGGAACTGCGGGTAGAGCATAGTTGGAGAGGGTGACAAATAGGTGATTTCATATTGGTATAGATAGGTATGACCCATCTTGCTGTAAGGTTGAATATGAGCTGGAATGTCTCTAAGGAGACTGGGAAAGAGGAAAGTCTTGTCATGTCTGCTTTCTCCAGTGCTTGGTTACTTTGCTTACAGAGTCAGATTCTGAAAAGTATTTTACAAGCCTTTTCTGTCGAATGACTTTTGCTCTTGTTTTCCCTTGAAGCTTGCACAGATATCAATTTTAATAGGCTCTATCAAATATTTAATATTGATGGTATCGAGCTAGGAGGCTCATGATCTTCTAGCATGCTGTGTTTCCACTATTTACTGTTATTAGGACTACGGCTCCGCTAGGGGAAAAAAACCGACTTACAGTAGCATTTTATAGTAACAGCCTCAAGATTTAGATCTTTGGTGAAGAGAACCAAAGCATTTTTAACGTCTCCATTAGTTTGTATCTACTTCTTCCCTGCCACAGCATGGAGAACAAAAGGCACGTTCAGAGGCCACTTTCTTCTCCTGGCTACCTCCATGTTCTGCAGACTGACTGCTATCAGACAATCTGGCTTGAGCTGGAAGTATTCCCTCACGTGAGAGAGGAAATTGGGGTTTTTCCCCAATTATGCCAGGACTGTATTCAGGTTTTTATAGGTGGCTGATACGTCACTCTGTATAATAGAAAAAAAAAAGCTAAAATGAGACTGGAACAAAGATGTGTAAATTAACCATACAGGGGCATTCTGGGGCCTGTAGATTTACCAGAGACCGTTTAATTCATCTAATTATGCTTTATGAAAAGCCTACTGAAACTGAACTTTTCTCCTTGGACAGATATTGTACAGGTATCATTAGCACAGTGGTTACTGATGATCGTGTAAGAAGATGAGTATGTGGTCTGTTTTACTAATAGCATCAAAATTTATCTTTCTTGGATCTTCTCACTGTTTTCAAACTCCAGGATAGGGATCTAGGGACTACTAATTGGCCTATCACAAAGAAATCTCCTAGGAAGACTTTAATGGCACTTGATGTGCTCAGGACTTATGTAATTATATCTTAATTAGAGAGTAGTGGCATACTTGCTCTCGTAAAGAGACCAGCTTCCATTCCTCAATGTTTACCTACTTCTAAAGCAAAGTTTGTACTTCTAGAGTATCTATGGAGGTTATATTCCAAAGGAGTACCTACCTTAGCACAACAAGGTTCTGATCATTCATATGTCTAAATCTTACGGCAGTTCAAGGACTAATTAAAGCTGGAGCCAGAACAGGAGGTTAAATGGCACTTCCCCAGAGGCCCGGTCCAGGCAGGGAGAGTGCAATCCAGCAAGCAGTTTGGTAGCAATGTAAGCTGCCATCTTCTTGGTCAAGTGCCATCAGTGGTGTGATTGCTCTATATTTTGCACTGATGAAGTGTGATCTCTTTCTGACCGGATGTTGTTTCGATACATGAGCGTAGGACTATGTCCAAGATGATAAATCCTTCCTCTTGGCAAGAGCTTCTTCACTGCTGCATTCCCCACGCGGACCTGTTGGTATAACCTCGTTGGGGTACTCACACGCCCCCCCAGCCCCCAACCAAGAAACTTTTGAAATAAATGGTTGGCTTGGCTTGAAAAGAAATATAAAAGAAGCATAGACATTTGTGACAGAAGGGGAGAGAGAAGTGGGAACAGAGCGGCCGTCAAAATCGATTTCGGTACTGCCACAAGTCACCCATTGGCATGATGACCTCTGTCTAGGCCTGACAGAGCATCCTTCCCATTGGAGTGGTCCAGGCACTGCACTTGCAGGACGAGGTGCAAAACGTAAAGACCTGTGTATCTGAACTTGTAGGGTGCTTTCTCAGCTGCATGGGCATTTGTAGAGGGCGGCATGGGTACACACAAAGCAAGACCACCCGCATTTCTACCAATGTGTGTGTGAGCAGGGGAACCTGTGCTTCCAGAAGAGAGTGTTGAGGGCTTGTTACCCTTGAGCCCTGTGAGAGGGTGGTGTGTGCGTGTAACTGTGAGTGTGGAGGGGCCCCTAACTCTTGGGATTAGTTAGTGTGCTTAGAAATTTATAGGTATTTATCAATATTTTGGAAAATTCTAGTATTGTATTTTGTATTGTATCCCTGATACTGATTCTGAATGTATACTTTATTGTTTGCCAGTTAATTACATCAGTATTAAATAATTGGATCGCTTTGTTCATGGTTTGATTTAAAGAGTGCAAATTGAACAGTTTTTCATTGTAACATACTCTAAGAAGGCATCCCTTGTGCAGCAGCAATAGGATTGCTCCTCAGTCACTGTCTTCAGTGGGCTGTCAACGGCTTTGAGCAGAGAGTGGGATGTCTTAAAATGCTCAAGTTCAGAGGAAAAAGACAAGCCCTCTCTCTCTCTGTCTGTGGGAGTTTTCTATTTATACATGAATGGTGTGTCCTTAAGTGAATACAAGACATGCTGTGTAAATAGTTGTTTGGGCTCTTTATACAATCATCTATTTTGCATTTTAGTCTTCCAGACATCTTATCCTACAAGCAGAGCAGACCAGCAAAGAGAAGAGTTTTAAAAAGCGACAGTCTTAGTTAAGTGGATTAAAAAACCCAAACAAACCAACCCCTGCCACGTTTCCCTATGTAAAATGCCTTCCCTTAAACTATGTGGACCAGAAAGGTCCAGTAAATTAATTTTCCATGATGTGAAATATTATTTTATTTCCAACTTTGTTACTGCTTTTAGACTTCTTTGAAGGTAATCAAAAAATAACTTTAAAAACCACATGATTTTAATCTCCTACAAAATCCCTTTCCCCAATAAACAAGTGCAGGAAGTCAGTATTGCAGGTGGAGTGTGCTACAGGTCTGAGCACAGATGAAGAAAGCCCCTGCATATGTACAAAACGGAAAGTGAGGAAGAATGTCAGTAGTTGTCCATAGTTGATTTTGTGTTTTTTCCCCTGGTATGCGCTCCAGGCTAATGCCTGGATTTTAGGATGGTCTGTGTCAGAGAAATCAAATACATGGATCATGACTGTAATAGTAGGTGGAGGACATCTAATTAAAATAAGCCAGGAAGGCCATGTGATACTGTCTCTATTTTCAGGCCTAATATTAACACGAGATGAATAGTCTAATTACATACTCCCTAATGTTCTCCCAAAATACGGTTTCATCCTACATAACGGTGTAGTTCCACGTACTTCCTTTTTAAAAGGTAAATACGAATGATTTTTTGAAAAATGGTCTTTAGAGGAAGCGTTTCCTTGCCGCTTAGCATGCTGCAAAGCTTGATTAGGAAGAGTTGTTACAATCAAAGGGCTTGGTTGTCAGCTGCTGAATTTATCCAAATCTGTGTGCCTAACACGGGAAGAGGCCTCATAGATGGGGAGGAAGTGTATGAATGAAACTGATTTCTAATGGTAGCAGCGCCACATGTGATGAGTAGGCAAAGCTTGAAGATATTTACAAGGGAAAGCCTGCATCGTGGTGCATATTTTTGTTCTGCCGAGATTCAGCCAACCTAGTAATTAATCAACACATACTTAATGTTTACACTTCATTAAGTGTAGCAGTAGTCGGTGCTTTTGTTTCATGTAGACCCTGACATATCATTTGGTGGAAGTCTAATGTAACTCACTTCATGGCTCTTTTCTTTTCCTTTTTAAATTTCCATTGGAATTTCTAGTGAATAAATTAGTAAATTTATCATTTTCTCTATAACAGTGTCACATGGACAGTTTGATGAAATAGCTCATTACAGTCAATGAAGTGAAATATGAGTTCCATCAGCACATTTTCATCAAACAGAGTTATAGAAATTAGTTTGCTGTTATCAAGGACTGTGGAATACAAAAATAAAATTAAGCAAGCTATTAGAGGATAGATTTAGGGAGGATCCCAATTGAGTTGGAACACAACCGCTACTGTGAAAAACAGAGGACTACTGTATGCTTAAATGAATTGTGAAGCATCAGTATTAATTGTTAATTATGTGCATTAGGGATAAAATTAAATTCGGAGCCACCTAAGCGTGCATGAATACTGCACGCCGCTCAACCAGTCAGCAAGGAAAGAACGAAAAGTTAGTGCTTGCCATTCTGCAGTCACTATCAAGGTCTGAAACTGAGCTAACCTGTCTTCAGCGTCGTTACTTCTGTGACCCCGTAATAGAACCCATACTGATGGAAATCCTCTACCATTAAAGTTATCCTTTCCCCTGAGTACTTTCCAAAGTCAGAACTGAGAATGAGTCCAACTTTAATGTGCTCAGCCCGAGAGAAATGAGTAAGTACTCAAACCATGCCCTCGCTTAGTGGGGTGCAGCTATCTCTGCCAAACTGAGAAGCCGTTGACAGACAACAATTTGAGTCTTTAAGAGCTATTTTTTATTTCAGCAACAGTCAATAATCTGTGATCAGGAGCGATGTACTTAGGGCTTCTTATTCTTGAAATAGTACTCCCAGCATTTAACTTCAGCCTTAGATCTTCAACTGACATTTAACATTTTGTTTTAATAAATTATTATTGGTCTTTATTTGCTGTGTGCAGAGGGAATTACTTCAGCTGTTTCCACTTATTCATGTTATTTTTGTATGTGGTCACTTTCTAATTTTACTCCTTAACTCAATGGGGAATGAATTCTTAGTGTCTTGATAATTATGTTATACAGACTAAACACTCCAGGCTGCCAAATACAAATTTCGCGTGACTTTTTTTGCAGGTATCATATGTGGTGAAGTTCTTGCATATGAAAGTGGAGGAGACAGCCTAAATCCTGCCAGGCAGAAACTTTTAGGGTTTACAATATTTACAAAAGCTTGGAGGCTGCCTGATGTATTGTTGAAACGAGAACTGGCTCGCTGTCATACTTCTTCTCACTTGAAGGTTATTGTCCTAAGTAAATTCAGTTTCACAATCATGACTCAGTCTCTAATGAATTCTAATAGACTAAACTGCCCGCCCCATTTAACAGTGTGCATGTGTAACATTCTCTCCTCCACTGAGTCATAGGACTTGCCTAATTTTGGAGACTAAAATTAAGTTTAATTTTGGGATAGCATTTCCCAAAAGGGACATGAAGCTATAAATAATGGAAAGCCATAACCGGTAAAAACTGTTTGCATTTTGATTGCTCTGTAGTTTCTATTATGTAATAGTTTCAGAGTGGAGAAACTCAGACAGCTTTCTAGTTGGGGAATATTGCATGGCCTGCCCAACTTACTAAAAGACCAAATTTATCCACAAATGCAGCGTCACTTGCTTATAAATGTAGGATGGTATTTTGTGCCTTAGCTGTCCACAGAGAGCATAGCCATTTCCCAAATCTTTTTCCAGCCTAATGATGGACTAGAAAAGCAAGAGAGGATACAGGAGATGTGATATCAGTTGTGCTCTTCCCCACGCCCCCTTCTTCCCACGTCAAAGGAAATGTTACCATCCTTTTCAAAGAGGTCTGATTTCATCCTGGAGGGAAAGTATAGAAAGAGCCAGGATAGAGACGGATTAAGATAGGCAGTCATTTGGCTAAGGTGTCATACAACAAGAGATCCTAATATTTCTACTTGAAAATTTTTTTCCATCCAATTCAGCGCCAAGTTTTTAGAAGCAGCTTTAGCACAGTGAGAGCTGGAACTTGACAACGAGATTTTAGAAGTCCATTGCAAGCATACAGGCCTAGAAAACAAAGATCCCTTTTTTCCTGATATAAGTATTGTTTCTAGAGGAGACAGGCTGTAGGACCGGGCAGGCAGCGAAGGTAGGCTCAGGCAGAGCTGTCTTCTGTCCCATGTAGCAAAGTGTGACAGATACTTGTAACTATAGTTAAGTAATTGGGTTGTTTTGTTGTCATAATCATTGTCTCTTCAGAACCCTGTGCCTGGAGATGGCACGGAGGAAGCTTCCACCCCAGCTGTTGCCCTCACATGTATAAAACCACTCGTGTGTGTGTGTGTGTATACACACACACGCAGTTTTCTCATGTTACACGTAACATAAAGCTAATGACCCTGTGTAAGGAGATATAGAGTATACACTTCATGTCTGTAAGCAAAATGCAATTTAGCGTTGAAAAATTCTGAGAATATCTGTTGAATTCACGTTTTTGTCCCTATTAAAGCTGCTGGTGTCATAGATCTGCATTATAGTTCCCTGAAGGTTACTGTAATGAACAAATCTAGATTCAATTATTCAAAAGTGCTGGAATTCTGCCTGTACAACTTTCATTTCACTAATGGGCTGGACAGATTCTGATTTTTCTCAAACAGTTCACAAATGAAGCTTAACATCATGTTGTCAACTGCTTTTATTACATTTCCCATGAAGCAAAACATCAAGGTTTAAATGCAGGAAAATTAGAAAACCAAAATAAATGCAAGTCTGAGGTTTTGTTCAAAATATTCTGGTGTTGTCACTGGCTTTTTAAAATTTCAGTTTAAGTCATTTTAAAAGGTTTGCGTACCTGTCTGCCCATAGGACTGACAGGTTAGGAGGACGCAGGCTGGGAGTTAACCTCATTGGCTTCCATTACCCTCAGTTAGCTGAGCTCTGGTAAGAGAATGGTATGCGATCATGCAAACAGCAAAGCAGAACTCAACTAACTTGTATCTTGCATTGCTACCTATATCAATACACAGTAGGCACAAAGTGTATCAGGTCAGTATTATTTTACACTTCCATTTAATGGGTATTAATGGCTTTGCAAACTCGGTCATCACAGACAGGTGGACTCAGGTGATGTGCTCCTTGTGTCACAGCCTTGTTCACTTGGCTCAGTCACCCTTTGAGCTGCAAAATTAAAAAAAAAAACAAAACAAAAAACTCTCCACCGGGTCAGGAGAACCTTAAAAAAGGATGCCTGAATTTAAACATTTATCTTCAGTTTGCATAACTTCAATTTACAATTTCATTCTTGCGTCTTTCAGACCAACTGTTCCACTCTCATCCTCTATGACAGAGGGTATTTGACAAGCTGTCAGTACACTGAAATCATACCAGGCCTTCAACCTTGATCCTGCAAACCCTGCAGCCTGTAACTCGAATTCAGGAAGACCTCTTTTGGGATAAATTCACTCACCCCCTGCAGTAATGTGTCAGGACCCGGGGCAAGCTTTAGAAGCAAGCGTTTCCTGATGTTATCAAGTGTGTAAGGCACTAGTAAAACTGAAAAGTAACCTTTTAAAGAGCTGCAGTAAATTGTTGAAGTCTCACTGGCTCTAATCCCTCAAGTATTAAGCAAACAGTTATGAATTGGGACTTGAGGAGGAATCTGAACAGGCATAAATGTTCATAAAATTAGGGTAGTAAAATTAGAATAATAAAACAAATCCAAACTGTTAAGTGGGCTGATTAAACAGTAAGAGCTCATTTTCCACCCCTGCTATTCTAGTAAAACATCTAATGCTATGTTCATTTTAATGATATTCTTTTGTCTTTTGGGGCTGTAAAAAGTTCTGTACATCTTCCTGTCAGTGATAAGAAGTTAAGGGCATGCAGCAGAGTCCTAAATGACCCTACGATAAATTGAAGAATGTCTTGATCTGCTAGACTGGTAAGGCACAACTTGGGGCTGGGGCTGGAAGCTGGTGGAGGACAGCCAGGACAGGTAACTCGCTGCTTTTCCTCTGCGTCTGGGAAAAGGGTGACCACGGGATTGTACCAAAGGGTAATTCAAATTCTGAATTCGTCTTGGAAGTTACAGATTTCTCCCCTTGTAGGAGCTTGTCTGTACCCATGGATTTGTAGAAACCGTATGATGTCTGTTGATTAAATGTTGTGCCTAGGACTGAGAGTGTTGCAAACGCTTTTTTGAGTGGTGTTTGACCGTAATTCCAGTGGGGGCTTTAAAGGTTTGGAGAGCCCAGTCACTATTCTGGTTTACCATATCTGAGTAAAATTTAAAGGTCATTGCACTTACCAGCCACATATAGGAATCTCTGCGGAAGTACCCGTTGAGTGTTTGTATTGTGCATGTTTAAGGCAAGCTACGCTGCTTTTGTTATGAGGAATTTGTGATGCAGCCACAGGAGTCTGGTTTTACAACTATCATGGGTTTCCTGATCTATCATTTCCAGGCAATCACTTGGGAAATATCTATAAAGTATGACTAATGTCTGAAGTGGATCTAATCTTGTACGGTTTGGGATCTGTCCATATCAAAATAGAAGTTACAGGCTGGTTTGCAGACTAAGGACTATCTTTGGGTTTCCATGTCAGTACAGCTGATCTCTAGACAGAGTAACTGCGTAACCCCTCTTTGCCATCATTCTGTGAAGTCTCTGCTTGACCTTATTCTTATTTTGATGCCCAGCTTGACCTTGAACCTTCTTTCTTATCCTAAATTTATATGTCCCTAAATATACCTGTTTGCAGTTCTACCCATGTGTCACAACACCAGAAGTGTTAACAAGATCTTCCTTGCAAGACTATTGAAGACATTTACTGTCATGTTCTTAAATCTCAGCTGTTCTTTAAATTATGACTGTTATGTGGCTGTTCATCTTGTAGAAAACATAATGTGACTCTGATACTCAAATAGCTCACGTTTTCCTCCTGTAATTTCAGGAACTAATTGCAATTTCCTTTCCTTAAATCGTCCTTGAACCCTTGAATTGCTCTATTTATACACATTTGTAACAATATGTTAAATAAATTAAACATGTTAGTTAATTCAACAGCATGCTTATTCAACCTATTAATTTGGTAGTGCAATTGTCCAAAGAAAGAGCTATGGCCAGGGAAATAGCCAAGGACTAACCCAGCATCATGAATAGGATTCCTTGTTATTCTGAGAGTTATGGCTAAGACTACAAAAAAAACCCCCTGAATCCTGCAAAACTGCCTCCCCGCCCCGCTGCCTTAACTGGTACTCTAATTTTTGCTTACGGAAATCTTGCTATTGTTTCAGGCTTTCTGAGAACTGTCCTTNATTACCCATGGATTTGTAGAAAGCGTATGATGTCTGCTGATTAAATGTTGTGCCTAGGACTGAGAGTGTTGCAAACGCGCTTTTGAGTGGTGTTTGACTGTAATTCCAGTGGGGGCTTTAAAGGTTTGGAGAGCCCAGTCACTATTCTGGTTTACCATATCTGAGTAAAATTTAAAGGTCATTGCACTTACCAGCCACATATAGGAATCTCTGCGGAAGTACCCGTTGAGTGTTTGTATTGTGCATGTTTAAGGCAAGCTACGCTGCTTTTGTTATGAGGAATTTGTGATGCAGCCACAGGAGTCTGGTTTTACAACTATCATGGGTTTCCTGATCTATCATTTCCAGGCAATCACTTGGGAAATATCTATAAAGTATGACTAATGTCTGAAGTGGATCTAATCTTGTACGGTTTGGGATCTGTCCATATCAAAATAGAAGTTACAGGCTGGTTTGCAGACTAAGGACTATCTTTGGGTTTCCATGTCAGTACAGCTGATCTCTAGACAGAGTAACTGCGTAACCCCTCTTTGCCATCATTCTGTGAAGTCTCTGCTTGACCTTATTCTTATTTTGATGTCCAGCTTGACCTTGAACCTTCTTTCTTATCCTAAATTTATATGTCCCTAAATATACCTGTTTGCAGTTCTACCCATGTGTCACAACACCAGAAGTGTTAACAAGATCTTCCTTGCAAGACTATTGAAGACATTTACTGTCATGTTCTTAAATCTCAGCTGTTCTTTAAATTATGACTGTTATGTGGCTGTTCATCTTGTAGAAAACATAATGTGACTCTGATACTCAAATAGCTCACGTTTTCCTCCTGTAATTTCAGGAACTAATTGCAATTTCCTTTCCTTAAATCGTCCTTGAACCCTTGAATTGCTCTATTTATACACATTTGTAACAATATGTTAAATAAATTAAACATGTTAGTTAATTCAACAGCATGCTTATTCAACCTATTAATTTGGTAGTGCAATTGTCCAAAGAAAGAGCTATGGCCAGGGAAATAGCCAAGGACTAACCCAGCATCATGAATAGGATTCCTTGTTATACTGAGAGTTATGGCTAAGACTACAAAAAAAACCCCCTGAATCCTGCAAAACTGCCTCCCCGCCCCGCTGCCTTAACTGGTACTCTAATTTTTGCTTACGGAAATCTTGCTATTGTTTCAGGCTTTCTGAGAACTGTCCTTAGAACATTAACATAACCACAAAAATATTTGGCTAAAAAAGAGGGAAAATCATTGAGTAATGAGGAACTATTGAGTGAAGATGGGTATGAGTGAGGGAGAGAAACCTGAAAGAATATTATGGGAATTAAAGGTACATACTTCCTACCTGAAAAGCTATAACGTGCACAAGGGGCATATTCTTTTTTCCTGAGAATTGGGAAAACAACCATCTGGGAAGGTAATATGATAAGGTAAGATAAGGTAAAATGTCCTGGAGGACCTATGGGATACCTACTAGATTTCATTAGGAGGTTTGGATCTTCTGATCATAACTTCATCAATACCTTTAAAACAAAACATCTCAGAAGAAATTGCTTGAACCAAACTTGTTGAAACAGAAGTTGTCTGATTTCTGCTTTATAGAAACTACTGATTATTCCAATAAATTTCTTCCTTTATACCTGAGATTATTCTATCTGTCTTGTGAGTCTGGGGTAGACGCACGTGCTGTTCTGGCAAGGACTCCCCTTGGTGTTGCTGAACTTTGCCTTCTGTTTTAGCAAACCTGAAGAGTTTTGTTTTCATAAACCCTGAAACTAAATACACACTGCTGTCTGATTTGGTGTTTCCTTAAGCAAGGTCCTTGAACTTCTAAACAGCCAGGTGGGACTTTGGCCTGGAGCAAAAATAAGTAGGTATTTATTCATGGTCTGCTGGTGGCCTTTCTTACGGGTTAGGAGCTAGCCAATACCAGGTTTCTGCCAGAAAGAAAGTTAAAACCACAGCAGATCATTTGACATAAATATGGTCAATACAAAAGTATGTAGGTCTTGAACCGTTCTGTTTAGGAATAAAATTATCTTATGACCGCTCTTCTGAATCTTCTGCTTTGCATTTGGATGGTCTCACTTCTGAAATATGTGCAAAAGTAAATCAAAGATTCACAAAACGGAGAAATAACTGATTATGTATGACACTTGGGATTGATTCTTGAATTTCTTTGAGGCATAAATAATTGAGTGCTCACTGTATCAGGGAGGGTAGGGTCGATGGGTAGCATAATCTTTCAATGGAGAAAGGAGTATTGCTGTCTTATTTGCATATGATATTAAGTAATATAAAGTCTAATGCCTAGAACAGGAGACAACGGATATCATGGGACAGACTGTTCTCATGTTCTGGTAATTAGGCCACTCCACTGGTAGGTATGGGTGTCTTGAATAGGATACCTGCTGTGATTCGGGCAGCTGGGAAATGAGAATTTCATTTTATCTCTGAAAACTTATATATATTCTGAAAACTTATAAGATCTCCCAGAAAGTACAAGGACAAGAGGAAGGGGGTGGAAATGGATAGATGTATCCTCTGTGTAAATATGTTTTTGTACTTAACTGAAAGTATTTGCTAGTTCCCATGCATGTCTATGAACAATGCCAGGTCAACTGAATAAACACTTCTGGGAAATAAACTAGTTACTTAAAAAACCAGTTGCTTTGGTACCCAAAAGAGACCAAGTTTGCTGACAGCACTGTCGGAAGACTCGTCCCGTTCTGTATATAAAGTTGCCTTTCCAGAAAATCTTCAGCAGTTTTATATCCACTATCTCAACTGACATCACTGTTTTTATTTATTAATTTTTATTACAGAGAAATTTTTTTTTAGGCTTCTCCTGGTGCGGCTTTACAACAAAACACCAAATGTTAGGGCCTTTAGTTAAGTGGCAGTAAGCAGATCAGCAGGCATCAGAAAATATTAGATTAATTAACTGGAAGCTTAGATCTCTTGCTGTTTTCTCTACTATGTTTTTAAGAAGCACTTTGGGATATGGTTCATTATAGTTTTTGTTTGTAGATAAGGATAAGTGCTTTGCGTGCAAGACATTTGTACAAAAATGGTTGTGTTTTTGCCATTAAGCGATTTGGAAGATTTACAAAAGGTTTAGTTACTGTAGCTATAGCTTGCATGTTGTGCAAGGTGCTTTAGATAGATTTGCCTTGACTCACAACAGAAGTGCTACTTTTAAGATTTAGCTTTATTTTTAAAGGTGCCTGAAACATGCTGATATACATTGCGATGCTATAATTGAAAAAGAAACAAGTGAAGATAGTAGCTTACAGGGATTAAACGATTCCCCCACCCCCCTCAAATAAATATTTAGAATCCTGGTGTGATGAAAAAACCTAGGTTGGAAGGGTCCTCTGGTGATCATCTGGTACAAGCTCCAGCTGAAAGCAGGGCGTTGGACTAGGTTAACCAGGATCCTGTCAAGCCTAGTCTTGAATATTCCTGCAAAGGCAATCCAACCACTTCCCTGGGCAACCTCTTCCAATGTTTAACTGTTCTCACAGTAAAGACCTTTTATGGCATTTCCCAGGTTGTGCATGTTTCTTCTTGCTCAGTCACTGTGAACACAGAAGGAATTCTGGCGAGAGTACCTCTATCTTCTCTATAACTACCTCTTAGGTGCTGGAAAGCTAATTTATACTGGTATTGCTCCAGTCCCATTTCAGCTGTTGGCTTTTAACTTTTTGTTTTAACATCTGGCATATTTTAATTTAATCTTAATAGAGCAGATTGTTAATGATTGCGAGCCTCACTAAAAACAGAACTATTAAATGGAGGGGAGAGTTGGGATCCCCATTGCTATTCATGGAAATAATTCATTTCTGGTTGCAAGGAGTGAAACCTCAGGAGAACAGAAGTGTGTGCTGCACTGTAGCATCTGCTTTCTAGAAAGAAAAGTAAAAATTCTTTGTAAGGCATCCTTACCTCCATCTCTCAATTTAAGCAAATCCTGGTTCATAGAAATTCTTCTTGCAGACAGAACAGCGTGACAAGTGACTCTTAGTGCTGCCCATGTCGCTTTGCATTAGGGAATACAGTGTGACTGACATGAATGATATAAAATGTCAAGTAAGAAGCTTGTCAAAACCAGTACCTCTTCTGAACTGTGGCTTAAAAACAAACCAGGTGTCCTGAGGTGGTGTTTTTTTTCCTCCCTCCCCACCCC
>VZSC01014414.1:138086-158307 GCA_013398225.1 Steatornis caripensis
CCCCCCCCCCCCCCCCCCCCCCCCAAGCTGACCTGGGAATATTTACTTTTAAATAGTTACAAAAGTTACAAAGGTTTTCATGAATCTATACTGACAAGCTCTTTAAGTGGTGATCAGGGCAGTCTTCCTGGAGAGGCAATTAGTAAGAGGACCTTCACTCCCTTTTCTTGCTCTGTGTAGACCTGAAGTCCCACTCGCTTGCTCAGAAGACAATTCCTGCATTCCTAATGCCGCACTGCAGGCTGTCTCCACCTCTCCAGTACCTCATTCACATGCATAAAGCTACAAGAAAGCAACAGGACTGTTGCAGCTGCCTCAACTTCCCATTTTTCTCTCTCATCCTCACTCTTCCCATCAGCAGGAATGTCTCCAATGCTTGGGTATGAAGCATAAAACAGCTTCTATGCCTTACGCTGGGATTCTCTGTATAAACCTTTGGACCACTTCCAGCTGTGTAAGAAGATAAGGATGCTCAGCAAGTGACAGCACCGGGTATTACATGGTGTTGTAACAATAGCTTACAATTTCAGATCCCAGCACTGTCAGGTGCAGTTTTATCCCTGTAGGAGAAGAATTGTGTCCTAGACTTTAGGGAATGTAACAGATAGATGACATAAAAAGAAGTTAAAATCATAGTTGCAATATACAACTAGAAGAAAGGATTTGAAGTGATTCACAAGTAAGCTTTTATTGTCTCGAAAATATGTATTGGCTAAACAACAACTCGATGGACTTTTACTGTTGACTTTGGGGAGGCAAGACTATGGTGCAGGTGTGTGTCTGACTAGAAATTTCTGTTTAGATATTCTGGAAAAGAGCTCTCCGTGGCTGCTCCTGCTCTGCAGTGCAGATGCATTCTTTGGTGTATCCTGCAGCTCTGCTATAGTTTGCTCTGAGAGATCAAGCCGAGACCCACAACTTCTTCCATAAACCCCGGTTTTGATGGATCCATGGACAGCCTTGTTGAGGTCCAAAGCAGCAGCAGAAATTGTTACTGTGTGTTAGATCACATGTGCTTGCACTCTTCTTCACATGAAAATGCATTTTGCCATTTTAATTTGTGAATAATTTTTATACTACATAAAATGCAGACTAGACCCTGAATTTTTGAAAAATATCTCTTGTTTGTTATCTGAGTGCGAAACAAAATGATTTAAAACAAAGCCACCTGCTTCTCCTTAGTGTTTATAAACACAAATGCAATTAAATTAAATTTAATTGCAATTTTTAATTCCACAGTGTTTTGGGTTGTTGGGATTTTTTGTTTCTTTTTTTCTTTTTTTTTTGTGACAAGCCATGAGAAATGCACCCAAATGACAGAACAAAATAATCTCTTTTATAATTAAAATTCATTTCTGGAATGCTTTCTAGACAGTAAGATCTTTGTGCTGTGATATGGCTACATAGAATGGGATCAAAAACTTAGTGGAAGGGAAAATGAGCTGTAACAGTAGAACTGTAATATGGCACTTGAACTATTTTGGAGAATCCTGCAGCAGATACGAATTGACTACAGGGAAAACTTACAGATCTTGACTCTCTAATATTTCTTTTGCCTGCTAAGGACTCGTGTCAAAAAAGAATGGGAAGCCTTATTTATCAAAATCAATAAAATAAGACATTTTATTAACATGCTGCTATCCCAAAGCTTATTACTAGCACAGTATAGGCTGCCTCATCATGCTTAAAGGTAAAACGGACAAGTACGGATTAGGAGGAGATGTGGCCAGCAGTGGTCTAAGTTGGAAGGCAGAACTGTTTCAGTTGTGAAATCAAAACTGTGTGTTATAAAAGGGCTTTATATTTGTGGCTCAAAATAAAACAAATCTTGGGGGAGGAAGAAGGTTTTGGAAACACAAGCACTGCTACCTCCTTCAGGTGGGCTGGCAGCTGTTGACCGACACAGATATCCTCATCCATTTTGCATACTAGACTTTGAAGCTTGACTCTCTTCTTTGCAGTTCCTTTCTTTCTCGTGCCTCTTACATCCTGGATATTATAATTTTCAGCAAGAATTAACTTGCCTCTCCTGCTCTTCCCCACATCCTCTGCACAGGGATTTCTTTTTTTGTATAGGTCAAACAACAAATTGTATTGTGGTGCTTCAGCAAACCCAGCTGTTGTTCCGTGTGTTGCCTAGCCTAAATAAAACATGTAAGGCAAGTCCTCAGGTCATGCTGTTGAATTTCTACAATCAATCTTTACTGAGCTGGGGTGTATCAGTCATATATAGCAATACAGACCATGGTAATAGCAAGCATCTTTCAGCTAGGATTACACAGCAAGAGTAATAAAATAAAGAAATACATAATTTTTACACTTCTTGCCACAAACACATAAATCTTTTAAGGGCAATAGCATAACATTTACACAACCTGATGCATGGAGTAACTTGTGAGTTATGATATTTAGGGAGGCAAAAAAATTTTTCTCTTAACACATGAATGGATGCTGTTGCTAACGTCTTTACAGAAAGATGACAAATCTGCTCAGCACTGGAGCAAAAAGGCCCAGTGTTCTAGGCTACAAGGCCTTCATTCTGTGTGAAGGCATTTTATTAGGAGAGATTTTTAGGATGGTGAAGGGAGTGGCAGTGTAAAGGTTATTTAGGGAAAGGGGAGGAAAATGTAAGTAATTTACATTCTGTCATAGAATAAGCTTGTCTCTAAATCCTACGTTATGAACAGCTGTTTGTCAGCTAGAACAGTTCAAGAAATTAAATAGTGCTTATGCAATCAGATTCATCAACTTGCAATAACTGTTCACTAACCATGAGCGAAAAAGAGAAAGACACTCAGTTGAAGAAAAATACCAAGCAATTCCTCAGTCATTTCAGATGTTGAATAATTGCACATTTTTGCAGCTTATGTTCCTGTGACCTTTACAGCATTTAAGAGTGTTTTCATAGGATGTCAGGATGCTCCTTATAAAGAGAGAAATGACACATGCCCAACCTGCCCCACCTTCCGTGTTGTGAAGCAGCATATCATTGCATGGCTAGCAACACAAGCTGTACCATGTGCCTAACAAAAGTACAAACCCTATTCATCATGAGCCTCTTCTCCACAGAAAATAGGTCATCCTTAATTATTATGATTAGAGTTCTGTAGACCTGGTTTTATCCTTTATTCTGCACCTGACTTGGTCCTTGCCTTACAGCAACTTGTTTTTATTCCTCTGTGTTCTGAAGTCTCCAGCTATGCAGTTTGGTCACGCCTTGATATAGTTCAAACCTGTGGCCACCTTCTACTGTTTGCAGAGGATCTAGCGCAGTGTCCTTTTGATTTTGTTTGGGTCATATACATACTACAATAACCATTATCATACATAATTATTCCCGGATCTGCCTTTGCTAAAAGGACAGGTGTTAGCTGAAGGCATACGTTTTAATCTTCTGTATATAGAAAGCGAGAGTTTTCTGTTGTAGATGTGGAAATAATTATGTGTGAAAGATGAGAAAGATGCAGGAGAACGAATAAAGGAGGCAGGAGTTTGAGGCACTGACATATGAGTTATTCTTTCCCTTAACCAGTACCGGTACACCGGCTGAGTTTCAGTAGCTGGACACATGCATGCAGTTGGCTCTTGGCACTGGAGAGGTAAATCCTTCTTTTGGCTTTTAGGATTCTTTCTGAAAAAACAGTGGATTTACACGTGATCATGAACCACCAAATCAATTTTTTTTAAAAAAAGTTGAAATATTTAACTTAATAAAGGTTGAAACAACAAAGAAAAATAAAAACACTCTTCTTCATTTAGGTTAGAATTCAGAACTGGAGACTCTCAAGTTCAAACTGTGTTTTAAATTAATAACCTGTCCATCAGTAAAGTTTTTGCTAAGTTCTAGCTTTGCTGCATGCTACAGTCAGCATATGGAAGCATTTGCTTTATATTAATATGTTGAACAAGAGCATCTCCCATATCGTGTCAGTAAAGAAAATGAACATATATTCAGTGGAAGAATAAAAGAAGCAATTTTGACTTAGTTTAGGCAAATATATTTTTTCTAATGTCAATCTTAAAAAAAAAAATGCCCTTACGGAAACAGAAGGAGAAGCAGGAGGTATTCAGTGGTTTACTTCTGATGATAACTTCTGCATATCCCACTTAAGGCAATTCTGTCTTCAGAATCAGAGCAGCAATAAGCTGTGATTTATACACACTCGATGTCACATGTTGGAAGGCAAGACTCTAATTCTTCACTTCGAGAACTAAGGGCCTACAGATGGGCTGACCATCTGAAATGTAAGTCTCCTCACAATTCTTTGTTTTGCTGGTATTTTCCTCTGACTTTTCTGATTTAGACCTTTTTTTTTTCCTTTTAATGACATGAGGTTTTCATTTATTTTGTAATAATATAATAACCTTGAAAAAGTGAAAAACAGGAAAAAAGAAAGATTATTTATGAGGGAAAAGCTTATTTTTGAAAAATTCTAGGAAAAAACTTTCTGGCTCAGCTGCATGCACTTTGTGGCTACATGAACTATGTTCTCTACAGAACTATGTGTGTTCAACTTCTTAAAAAAAGAGTAAAGCAACTTGCTGTTTTCTGGTGAGGTATGCTGGTATATACCTCTTGATGTAGTAACATGTTGCAAGAAACTGAACAATGTTTCATATCGTCGTTGATTCTGTTGGAGTGCATCACCTTGGTTTATAGTGAAATTCAACTGCACACAATCCAGTGGACAATGTTTGGAAAAAAAAATCATGTGTACTTTCTCAAGTGCTATTTGTAGAGCTTAGATGTTGTCTAGTAAGTATAAGACATGTCTTCAGGTAGAATCCTGATTAATTTTTTTTTTCGGTCCATGACGGACAAGGCAAGAAACTGATTTGGTGATGAGGCTATTTTTCTTTCTTCTCAGAGTGTCCTACCAGTTTATTCTGTCTTTTGCCTGTATCTATGGGTAATGTATATAAACTGCAATGGGTGGGAAAATTTCTTGATCACCTGGGAGTTATTCAGAAGCTAAACAAGCTGCAAATGTATTTTTGTGGTTTCTTGCAATGTTTCACTTAGACGTAGAGTTGGGTTTTTTACATGCTTGTTAATCTGGAAATAGTGTTAATCTCAAACGTCACTGGTCTTGCTTTGAAATTAGATAGACTTGTAAAAACAGCGTGAAATTGTGTTGTTGGTCACCTCTTTAAATGAGAATGTTCTAACTATTATCCAGTTGAATACTAAAGCTAACTTTAATTTTTTAGTTCTAGTCTGGACTCTACCATAATTACGTTCTGTAGTTACTTTCTTTAAATCAGGTGGATCTGATCTTCCAGAAGGCATCTGGGGCCCAACTGCTGCTTTCCTTTTCTTTTCTTTAGCAAAAGTGTGGAAGACTGGAAGACTGACTGAGTAGGTGGTTATCTGTAGGGTTGAGTTCGGAAGAAGTATCTTTTCTGTGTTACTTTCCTAAAAGGTGTGGTTTCTGATTAAAATGATGTGCATGTTCTCACAGTATTTTTCTTGATGCCTCCAAGTTTCCAATGAAAATTGTGTTACCAGACAGTGTTTCATGCTGGAAGCAGGCTTGCAGATAGTTCTTACAGTTAGTCAGAGAGTAATCACCACTGTATGTGAGGTAGTGCTTATGGATTGCCCAGAGAGGTAAGAGACTGTTTTCCTGGGAAAGGGAAAAAAAAAAAAAAAAATCAGCCTAATTTTAAACTGGGTGTATCACAAGATCACAGCATGTTTGGTTTTCTGTGTCTGACTTGCAATTTTTGTGCAAGCCTGGGACACTGAGACACACTTTGTGCCAATACCAAAAAGCAGTCCCGTGAATGAGAGGGATTTATGCCCAGTATGGAGTTTCTACAGTCTTTCCAAGATTAATTTCACGCTTCATAATTTCTTGTGGAAGATTTGTCCAGAAAAGATTGAATCAATGTAGTGGGAACAGGCTGTTAGGTTGAATAGGAACTCTGTTCTTACTCTGGACCAAAATAAACCAACATCTGCTTTGCTGTAGTCTTGCTGACTTCTACAACGGTGTGTGTAACTCCCCGTGAAATTAGACTGGGCTGAAGCTGGCCCTTACAGCGTTTCTGTTTAGAAGGTTTGCACCTTCCCATATCTAAAAAAAATGGGCAAAAGTTCATCTTCTTAACTCCTGGCACTAACTGCTCAGTCATCACCTCATTTTGAAATAAAATGTCTACTAAAAAAAACTTGGTAGTACCTTGTGCACTAATACAGGAAAAAAGTACTTTCAATAGTAAAACTGTATAAAATAAATCTACTTTGCTTTTATTGCCAGCTATGACTGCCATTGTTTTGCCCTGTTTTTTACAGATATCACGCCTGGCTAAAGCTGTGATTTCTGTTAGAAGGTTGATCCTGGTGACAGACCAGGCAATAGCTGGCAAACAGGTGTGACGCAATTACTCTGGTGCCTCTTGATGACTGTATTCAACTTCTTCCAACGGCAGTCAGATCCATAGGCTACTCCGTATTTGCCTGGATAATAGAGTAGGAGAGCAGTAAGCATGCAGTGGAGAAGACGTGTTAAGGCTGTAAACTTTTAGGACGGACTGAAGAGAGGACCCTTTCAAGGTCATAAGTGAAAGCAGATACTGAGCTTCTTCCTCAGTTTCTTTGTTCTGTAAAATTTTCCGAGGATAACTCTTCAAAGCCCAGTGTAGTCATGCTGTGATTTCCAGGCTGGTTCTAAGCAGCCTAGCTTACACCTTAGGCAATACAGCTATATTAATGCAGTGCCCTGCCCCAGCTAATTACGCTCTCTCATGTTTCTCAAAATAGCACTGTAAAGCATCTGAATAGTTACTTGGGAGGAAGAAGCTGGTAGACTGAAGGGCCATGGCCCTGCTTCCCACTTTTCTTCTCCCATTAGCACAGTCCAATTGACATACGTTTGCCTGGGCACCTGACGCGGTTGCAGCTGCTTAGCCGGCTTCGTTTGCTTGGAAACTGTGAGGATGAGGTTTGGGTAAGCACTACGCAAACAGCAAGCTAGCGACAATTTGCAATGTAGATAGACACATACCATATGGGTAGACAAAACAGATGGTGGGTGAGGGAGGAGGAGAGTTGGGAACAGAAACACAGAACAGGGAACAGATTTCCTCCCAGTTGTCCCAGAGTCTAGTACGGGGTCAAAATAAAAGCCCAGTTCCGTGGCCTGGAGGCTGATGTCTTGTCAGCGTCGCCTTAAGTCAGGGAGAACTTTTTTTAATTCCTTAACTCATCTGCTCAATTTGAGTATAGCTATTACCTTCCTGAGAATTTGAATTGGAATTTGTCTTTATGTCCGAACAGCTTAGAGATTTTCTAATCACAGTGGTTCTCATCAGGAAAGGTCAGAAGGAATGACATTTTTCATAGTCAGTCTAGTTTAAAACCTGGCTATGGTTCATGCATAACAGCAGCAACGATTTGCATTTATATGGCGCCTTTCATCCCTTAGGATCTTGGAGTGCTTTATAAAGCATATGATGGAATAATTTCACTGAAATAACAGTTAAAAATCCCCCTTGAAGCCCCTCAGTCTGTGGGATAGCTGAGGGGCAGCATACAGTCCAGCACTGCTAAACAGCCCATAGAGAAAGGCATCAAGAAGGTGTTGTATCTTACCAGGCAAAGCTGGTAGACTAAGGGAAAACGTAGTCAAATTACATGAAAGAAAACTTGGCTTGAGTGGACTTTGAAAGGACGCTATCCCTACAAAAAGAGTTGTAAAAAAATTTCAAGATAACTAGTAATCGGGACGTTGTTTTGATGCTGCAGGATGACACCTCTGACAGTACGACACATTATTGTGCTGACTCAAGGTGAACAGACCCACGTACTTAACTATTCACACTATCTGGAATCATTACATACATTTGGGTTAGGTGCCTGGTAATATATATATTTATATATATATCTAACTGGTAATATTCCTGCCCAAATATTAGGTGAACCTGTCCCTGCTTCAATCTGACAATTTTTGTATGCAGTTTTGTGGTTATGTAGTGCCGCCTTCTCTCCTCCCCCCTCCCCCCTGCTAAACAAAGTTGTATAGTTGTACGCATTCTACTTGCTTAGAGAGCAATGATGAAGCTACTTTATTAGCACGGAATGAGATGAAAGCGGTATCTACCAGAAGATTTAAAATAAATGGAGAAAATTCAATTAAGCGGGCTTGACTTAATCAGATAAGAATGTGTGTGTTGTTCTCATGACTAGATTAATCACTTCAGTTACTGACAATTAAGTTCTGTACATCCTCAGACTGTCCTTTGGAAGTGCAGTGAGAGAGCAAAAGATACAGTGACTGAGAGGCTTTCTGTGCTCTCATCCCGCTGCTTTCCAAGGTGAGCGTGAGGTTGCACTTTTATTTTTTTCCTGAGTCATAGGAAAAAGTTTAATTTAGAGGTGAATGCAGCCTACCAAATATGCCATTAGGTTTTTTTTCTAAGCGGTGGGCATGTAATACTTACTATGGAGCAGGCAGAGTGTTAATATATGACTTGAATCAGAAAAAGGCCCATACTGTACAGCACCCGGTCAAACTAGCAGTAGTACAACTCATTTTGAACTTCCCAATAACCTCCGAGGGATGCTTCTCCCAGTGTCCTCAAGGATGTTTTCTGTCGGTGCTCACCGTCATCTAAGCTTAGTGCTGTACAGGCCACCTAAGCAGTGGTTATTCGTGACTGCCATCTTTGTCGTGGCACTCCTAAGGGTGAGGACCAACATTTCTGCGGGGAACCATGTGCTGAAGAACCATGTAGATGGGAGAGCTAACTTCAAAGGCTGATCCTGAAGAAAATGAAATTATTAATACCCATAAAGATAATATAAAAATAATATTCCCATGAGGACATAGTTTGTCTTACATGAGAGGAGGGCTGACAAATGCCCGCGATAAAGCCTATTATTTTTACTGTTAAAGTGCAAAACTTTGTAATAACAGACTGAGAACAAACTGACTGCTTAAATGCCAGGTTACTTCAAACCTTCCCTCTGTCATCAACTGCCTTTTTTTTCCCCTAGTATTTTATGTTTTACTTCTAGGACCAGGGGAACTCTTCGTAATAAGGTGTTTACTTCTTGTGACTGATTTGCTCAAAGATGAATAAAATGCCTGTAATCTATAGTTAATCAGCACTGCTTTACTTAAATCATATTTTACTTAGGAAACACCTGGAAACTTTTTTTTTCTCCCCAACCCCACCTTCAACTAAATGTCTGTTTAACAGAGGTATGTGTTTAGTTCCCGAAGTTGTGTGGGATTTTTTCAGTTGCTTTGCTGAAAATAAGAAAAGCATAAAACGCGAAGACTTCATTCTGGAAAAGTGATGGCTAATAAGGCAGAAGATACATCTCTGTAAAATCGTAAGTGGCACAGAGAGAAATAGAGAATAAAGTAGTAGAACTCCTTGCCACAGGGTGTCACATAAACTGAAAAGTCATATGGGTCCCTAAAGTAGATGAGCAAGCTCATGGGGGGTAAAAACAAACAAACAAAACGTTTGTGTCTATATACAGATATGCTGCCTTTGGTTCATGAGGTCTCTGAGCTACAAATCGCTGGGGAGTGAGGGAGAAGTCTTAAGGGCTATCACTGCAAACTTGTACTGTNTAAAAACAAGCAAACAAAACTCTTGTGTCTGTATACAGATGTGCTGCCTTTGGTTCATGAGGTCTCTGAGCTACAAATCACTGGGGAGTGAGGGAGAAGTCTTAAGGGCTATCACTGCAAACTTGTACTGTTCTTGTCCTCTTCCCTGGACTCTGCTGCTGGTCAGCTGGAGATGGGTTACTGGGCCAGCTGGACCTTTGGTGTGGCCAAGTGCATTGTTCTTCGCTTACTGGGTGTCAAGTTGTCCAGGTAAATCATTCCAGCTTGTGGAATTTACATGTGCGTGATGTATGAAGAAGTGCAGGACTTGAGCTTTCCAGAAATGTTAAAAGTAAAGGGGCAAAAAATTAAAAGATTTGTTTGTATGCTTCACAGATGGGAGACTGAAAGATGAGGGACGCTTGATATCCTTCCTGGTCTAACTGCATCGTGGTCCCTTGTGCTGCCTTCAGTGCAGGTGAGCTGGGTCTGCTGTCAGTTATGGATGGCACAAGAGTCCTTCTGCACTGAACTGCCTTTGAGCAAAAGTCATAGTCAGAGTGGGATGAGTGGGTGTCCTCAGGCTGGATCCTGACCTGGAAAGCACCTCTGCTGCTATTTCTGGCTGTGGAGTAGAAGCAGAGCCCCCAGACAAATCAGTGTTTCAGAAAAGGGTTAGGAAGATACTTCCTTTCTGCTTCCTTGCCACCTACCCGAGGGATATAAACTCTGTGACTAGCTCAAGGGATACCTTGGGGCAAAGCATTGTTTCTGATTCTTGGACTTGGTGGGACAGACCTCTAGATTTCTCTGGGTTTGGAGGTGTTTTGAGTTGCTGTGTATAATGAAATTCTCTGTATCAGCCTCTTCTTTCTCCCTTTTCTCCCCTGCTTCTTCCTGCTTAACAAACTGAGCCTATGGGGCCCCTGGAGCTCTCTGTGGCTGTTTTATTCATAGCTTTAGCCCCTTTCTTAGTGCAGCAGCTTCATTAAATATTTTTCAAGGACAACTTTTCTCCCTAAAGGTTTGCTCAGCAGCAATGACTGTCTCATCTAGGGATTCTATTCTGATTAATTTGACTTTAGCTTCTTTCTTACTGCTCCAGTGGAGTCCAAATTTGTCAAGGACTTAAATATATGTACACACGCACCAGGGAAGTTTTACAAAAAGCCGGAACACAATGAGCTGCCTCCTAATTTTATTAAGAGGCTCGCTCTTTGGAAATGGACTGCTGTTATCAGCCTGACCAGAGCGGAACGCAGCAAAAAGTGAAGTTTGACGCTACAAACTCGCTGTTTTCTGACTTAACTACAAAATATTCAGGGTCATGAGATATATCTCATGATAGGTGTATAGATCTAGAGATTTCTCATCAGGCCTGCAGCCAGTGTGGTCTGTAACCCTCCGGGCGCAGCGGGTTGGGTGGCTCCGGGGACAGACCCCACTGGCCAAGGGATGTGTGTATGGGGGATTGGACAGAGATGGGATGGGATTGCAGCAGGCAGCTCCGCGTGCCCATCCTGGTGCTTGCTCAGCTGGGCTGGCAGTCGGAGCCTGCAGCTTGCTGCATCCTGATGGCATGGCTTCATCCTCTTGCGAAACCTTCATTAACACGGAAGGGCAGGGGCTGTTTTACCCTTCCAGCCTAAGTCGGGATGTGCAGCCCCTTGGGACATCTTGATGTTACCCTGGGATCTTCTCCCTCCCGCTATTTCATTCAGTTTCTGCTAGACACGTTTGTATTTCTTGTAACCTGTTCTGTTAGAGGAACTTAGTTTTTGTAATCTATTCTTACACAGGTCTTAGCTGTGCTCCTTGCTCATAAAATACAGCTTCTTAAGCTTGACCACTTGGCTGTCTTAGTTTAGCTTATTTATATGGGAATTGAGAATGGAATTTGAAGAGAAGAGAGCTAAAAGCTTTCCTTCTATCATAAGCCAATAGAGTCACCTCTTTCTTGCAGAGCTGAAATAAAAGCTGAGGGAAAATGAAAGGAGAGAGCAGTCAGACATCAAGCTAAGAGCATCCCTTAAGACACTGGCAGGGTCTTGGATGATATCAGAAACTGAAGGTCAGAGTGACTAGAAAACACCCTTAGTGATGGGCCACGATGAATTTCTAACCCCCAAAGAAAACAAATCAATCTGCTATTCAGCTGTGGTTTCCCTGCTTCTCTTCCTGTAACGAGTTCTTTTTTCAGTGAGAGCCTATTTTAAAAAAGAAACACAGAAGAGGAGGTGAAGGTAAGCCTAGTCTTCTTCATCCCACATGTGGATTTAATATTGAAACGGCTGTGGGTTAACTACAGCACTTCCAGGCATCTTTGTGAAATTCTCAAACTGCCTGTGAAAAGAAATTTCTCTACCCATCCCTTCATGGGAAGATGTTGTGGAGCCCTTTGCACAACATTCCGAGAAGGTGACTATAAGTTAGCTTTTTTTTTCCCCCTACTCCCTCATATTGTCTGTCCCTATAGACACGTATGTGCCCGACCACACGGTGCGCTTCACTTAGCCCTGTGATTCAAATCCAGGCTGTGGGATGCTTTCACCTGACCAGCCGCCTTTGCCACAAAGGATATTAAAGTGTTGTAGCTCAGCAGGCTAACAGCATCCCCTGATCCTGCCACATGAAGTGCTTGCTGCCCTGAGCTGCCATTCAATCCGTGTGGGACTGAAAAACATCCTTTACGCGATGCCTGAGAGTGTCTAGCTTAGAAACGTGAGCTGCCATGGGTGACTCTCAAGAAGGATCGTAAAGGTGAGATTGGAACAATTCACTGAAATTGGGCCAATTCCCCAGAGCTCGGGAGGGCTGAGCCTTTGTGGTATTTTTCCCCTTGGTTAGCGCAGAACGGCAGATGAGTTTCCCCAGCGCTCTGATCTACAGAGTTTTTCTGATTTACCATTCAGGTTGCTTCCCTCCCTCTTGTTCTAGGCTTGCTTGTAGCTTTGGAGGGTCTCCTCCCCAGGCCTCTGTCTCATTCTCAGGGGCATACTAGAGACAGGACTTTCTGTGTGTTTTAGATCACTTGATGCTTTTGGTATTAGCACTTTACCTGCAAAAAAGAAGATCATGAGATTTGATTCCAGCTAGTAGACAAGTAGACGGTGGCTGTTCAGAGAAGCAGACTCCAGATCCTTGCCTGTATGGTGCATGCCCTTTCCTTAGTTGTTCAGGGGTAGCGTGAAAGGTGAATGCATTTGAAAGCATTAGCATTCCGCCACACCTTCTGAAAAATTTTTCCTTTTTTATAGGAGTTAATTTTGTTTGAATTTCTTCCTGTTGTTTTCTTTCCCAATCCCCACCATTTAGGAGGTCAGCGAAAGCTGCAGCTTGCCTCATATTTATTCAGTGACTTTTTCAGATGATAAACACCTGTCTCTTCAGGCTTCTCACATTTAAACCCTTACGTCGGGTAGACCTTTGCTTCTAGGCTTGGAAATAATTCACTGTTAGTGTCCTCTGCAGTCTGTTGATGACACTGAATTTGGAGGAAGATTTCTACCTCACAAGTTGAAAATTATTCAAGGGAAAGTTATATAGTTGTTCTCTGGTAGACATCTTGTCATCCTCACAAAGGTATAACTTCAAAAACAATGTGTTCTTGTTAACATATCTAAAAAAAAAAAGCATTAAAAAAATCTATACCAGAGCATTGGTAGATTAAACCCAGGTTGATCCCAAAGGAGTAGAATAATCAAAACAATACTTCTCTCCAGGCCAGCTTTATTTTTTTTTTTAAAGCAAATTTTTATTTAAAAGATCTGTATCTAGCAGCCAGAGCTGTGTCTTAGGTAATAAAAAAATGTCCAACAGAAAGTCGCCTAACAGTTTTACCTCCAGATTTTTTTGTGGGGCAGAAAGTTTTGGGTTTACCTCCTATTTGAACATGGGCTTTTAATAAGTCTCCTGTTGTTTGGCGTGTACTTTTGTCTCCACAGAGTGACTTGTGGGTGGGAGTGGGGGCAGGCTTCAGGCAACTGTATCCCAAGGTGCACCTAGCTCTGAGTACCTGCTGTCTGTATTTAGGCTGTGAGTAAAGACCATTCCCTGGCCTCCTTGGTTTCTTGTGGCCTTAAATGGGAAGGAAAGTGGTGAGACAGATGTAGCTGAGGTACCGGGTCTCAGGGGATCCCCATGCGCCATAGGATTCATGCACTGCGTCACCATGGCCTGTGTCTTCAGGAGGAGTAGGAGGCAGCAGCCGGTGCTCAGTGCAAATGCATGCACCGAAAGAAGCTCCGCAATGGGAATTCTTTGTAACTTTTTCCCCTTGGTCCCTGTTTGTCTGAACAGACGTGATAAAGACATTTCATGCACAGGTTTTTATGTTTGTGTTGCGTGCCCAGGAGTGAGGAGAAATATAGCAGAGGCAGAGCTGCAGATGCAGATGGTGGTTTTCAGCCAAAACATTTTTTTCCCACTGAAGAATAGATCAGTGAAGGGGTTACTGATTTTCATCTTTCAGAAAAGGGAATGATGTCAATATTTCACTTTAAATTTCTTCTATGAATTTTGTTTTTTTGAAACAATGCCTCAGTTAGGAATTTGCTTAATTTTTTAAACAAAGTAATATAAATGTTGGAATTAAATTAAACACTTGTTGTTACCCCCCAAAATATTATTCTCCACTTCCTAACAATTTAAAAAGGACTTATGAAGAAAACCTCAAAACCCTATATTTCTCTGATTTTAAGAATTGGCCTACAGCAGGTCTTTTAATACACAAAAAGCTTGTAAATTAGGAGGAACCAGCTTTTACTCCTTCAAGTGTTTCTAGAGAGTGATTGTCCAAAATGTGCATTTAAGTCCTTTATGAACATCTGAGAACACTTTGCATGAGAACAAATTCATGTTTTATTTGTAAAATTATGAATTTGAAAATTTATTTAGAAGTTTGAAATGGATACGTATTTGGAAATTTCTTTCAATTTAAAAAAAATAAATTAACTTAAACTCGCCTTATTTAATGACAGCAAATGCAACAGCAAGCCATAGAGGGATCCTAAATTTTGGTTAAATAAAATTTTTTTTGTCTTAAGGCACAGGAAAAGTCTAGTGCTGAACAGTATTTATTTGTACTGTCATTTGGAATTAGGGCTAATATATTAAGTGTGTCATCTGGGTAACTAGATGAGTGCTAGATAAAGAGTGCTAAAGAATTAGAGTCTTGGTTTTCAGAGCAGTCTATTGAATTAACAACTTTGTTTATTGTGCTTGCAAACTCTGCCTTTCTTTGTTTAACAAGAGTAAATATTTCTAGAGATGTACACACATGTCCCATTGTGCGGTGACAGAATTCAGATGAATACCTTCCCTGGGCTATATGAAAAGATCTGTATTATTGTTCATGATCACTTCCTTCTAAGGATCACAGAGCATGTAATGTATGCACTTACAAACAGTGCTGCTTTGGCCAGGAAAACTGCAACTTCCTTTCACAGTTTCCATCCTCATTTGTAATGAGGCACATGTTTTGGTTTAGAAACGATTGCAGCTAAATGATTGAAAAGCAAAAGTTAATGACATCATCACCATGTCTGGCATAGCCTGGAGGGGAAAAAAAAAAAAAGTGCTGTGCTATGCCTTGCTCGTCTTTATTATGTTTAGCAGAGTCCCAGGGAAGCAGTGCTGGCTGATGACGAGAGATGGGGTGGGTACAGCCAAGACGTCTGTGCAGAAGCAGAGCAGAGGTGCTCTGCAGATGTCTTCACACATTTCCAGCAGGAGAATGTGGGACAGTAGGCAAAGCCTACAGTAGGCAAATCCCCATTGGTCTCTTAAAAAATCTATACCTAAAAGGAGAAATCTGGGAGTGTCTTTGTGATGAGATGCTAATCCCAGAGAAAATGGGATTTTGTTAAAGACAAACTATTATCATTTTTGACCTTCTGCAAGTAGTACATTATAACCATACATGGGTACTGTTGAAGCAGATGTTGCCATGACCTGGTGAGCCATGCCACTCTCCCTAAATGCTGCCGTTAATATTAGCTGTCAACAAAGCCAGTAGCTACAGTAACCTGAGAAATACTATTTTTTAAAAAGGGCTTGATCTGTCTTTTCTTCTTTAATTTTGATACCCACATTACTCATCTTAAAAATTTTATACTAACATCAGCAAATACCAGTCTGATTTTTATCTTATACATGACATGAGTATCAATCATTTCAGTTCTGAAAAATGAATTCCAAATTTGTTGCCATCATTCTTTCAATCTCAAAGTGAAACACTTTTTTATGACTGCTTGATGCAGGTAAGCTCCTCTCTTTGTAATTTTTTTTAAAGACTAAATCTTGAAATACACAAAAGAGCAGTCAGCCAGCTAAGTCAGCCTGTGCATGAAACCAAATGTGGGCTGAAGTACTCTGCTTCTCAAGGTTGCAACTTTCCTAAATATTTTTTTCCCTTATATTTAAGGTTACTTAAAAAGAATAACCATACCCAAATACCATATTTGCTATTTAGACAAGAGGAGGGTTTTTTATTAGTGTGGGTTTTTTTTAGTACTTACCTCTAAATCTTGCTTGGAACTCTGCATTTATCCAACTCTGGCCTTGACTACTATTATATGATTATCACAGATAGGAAGTTTGGAACTTAATTTGAAGAAAGCAGTGGAAAAAAGAGGACATCTCTGTGAAGGAAAGCAGAGAAGACTGCTTCTAAGCAACGGTACGTTCACTCTATGCTTTCAGGTAGACAAGAAAGACTAGCTGAGACGTTTCAGCCATGTGGCATCTTCATAAAATTGCTTCAGACAGCACAATTCAAGCTCAAATGTTCTGGTAACCCAGAGAGGAGACTGATCTAACTGGTCACTTTGACACTTGAAGTATTTTTGTCTGCCTGGATCCATGTTGTGTACCAAACACTTGCTGCAAGTTTGAATCTAGAAAAGGCCAGAGAGCAGACTGCTGAAAGAGATGCTCATATATCGTGGATGAAGTCCATATAAAAATCCCAGAGAGATAAAAGAACTAAATCCCATTATGCAAATTTTATATTGTCACAGCTGAATTGTTACAGCTGGCATTATTCCTTAAGTATCCCAATGAATGACAGCAAACTCGATGCAGAATTTGTATGTGATTTGTGAAATTTCTTATACTAAACAGACTTCTATGATGGTTTGATTTGTTTCTTGCTGAAGCTGCATGCATCTTTAGAATTGTTTGAGATTTTGTATAGCCCTGTGATGTGTGTATGGTTTGTTGTGGTTTTTTTTTTTTCCCCCAAGTATGCCTTAAATCCTGACTATCTTAACCTTGTTGGCTTTTAAAAAGAGAGTTTCCTACCACTCAAAGACAGACCAAGAAAAGAATTCAATCCTGAGAATGTAATGTTTGACATGAAGACAAGACCACGTTCTTCTGAAGAAGTCACAGTCTCAGGACTATGTGCCTGATGCATGGCTGGACATTTTCTCCAAGAAAGAATGGCTATTTTACCTTCTAGAGAAAGAGTTACAGCAGAATTCTGTAGGATTGAGATGAACACTAATATTAACTGCTTTCACGGTAACATGCAGCCTATGAGGAGTATAACTGCTGGGAAAATAGTAGATATAAGATGAATATATGACCTTATGTCCTAAAGACAAATTCTTGCCCGTTATCACTTGGTCATATGAACTATCTGGAGACAAGCAATTGGAGCTTTGAGATAGCTAAAATCCTCCCCAATGCCATTCTTGTGCTTGACACATTGCAAAGCATCACTCTGTCTTAAACTCACCTTAATGGACACAAGAGGCAAAAGCACCCTGTTCTTTGTTACACCCTTTCTCTGCTTATGGGAAGGGGAAAAACTCCATCCCTCTTCTCTGGGGAAACAGGGCAAGATTTACCCTGTAGAATGCAAACTTGATGAAGTCTTTTTTTTTTTCTCTGCCTGCTTTTTTTTACATTGAATCCTAAGAGTGATTTCTCTAAGAATGCAGAGAGAAACCAGTCTGAAATACCAAAAAATGGCACCTTGTTAATTAAACAAGCAATCATCAATTTGATTGAATCTCTTTGAAGTTTTCCAGTGACTGTGTGCACACGGTATGTGAAGAGATTAGTAATGTGGGAAGGCCACTGTTGGCAGTAAGGTCAGCCTCTTGATCAATAGTAACTCAGCCTGAGCAGATACTTAATCTAAAACAAAGAGGTCGTCTCCAATCAGGTTCTTTTTAAAGAGATCAACCAACAAAATCTAATCACTGATTACTGAATATTTAGTCAAGCAATGACCTTGCCTACTATTGTTTGATCGTACTTTATTAGCTAATAATTCCTCCAGTCAACTCCAGTTTCTGAATTAAATTTTGTCCTAATTAATATTATAACTGTTAAAGAAGAAAGACATTACAGTTTACGTGACGCTGATTCATAGGCCAGGGCCAGCAAAATCAAATCAAAAACCTTTCTGCAAGGCTGAATCTTTCTGTCTCTATCATTCCTAACAAATGTTTCTTCAGCATGTTCTTAAGGACCTCTAATGATTGACAGTCCACAGCTTCAGAACATAGCAGAACGTTGTAACGTATCTTTATCTCATACGCTGGGGGAAAGTAAGGAAGGAATATATCCTTTCATAGATGAGTTGAAGTAAAGCGTCTTGCTACCGAATCTGCCATCAGTGTTAATGAACAGATTACCGTTCCACTCAAAGTCAGGTAAAATACTAGAAATCATATGTTCACATAGTATTTGTGTTAATGATATCTTGTTTAATTTTTGACAACCTGGTATAAGGGGACCAGTTCACACTGGGTAGCAGTAAAACAGTCAGCAGGCTGAATGACGCTGAGGGGGAAATAGTCTTCAGCTCCAATGTCTCCTTGCTGTTATAATGTGACTTACATCCCTCAATCCTGACTGAGCAGAAGTGATTAGGGATAGGAAATCACTTTGAATTTCCCAAACGTTGTCTCCAGAAGAAACCATTGGGAACATCTGTTTCTTTATGCTCAGAGTTAATGAAGCTGCAAGTCATTCAGGCTGTGTCTATATCGAGGTGGGAGGGGGAACCCTAAAATGACAAAAAACCCCCCTGCATCCAGACTTGGAAAAACTATACTCTATTGGCTCACAAGAGGGAGAGTGCATTTTAAGGCCAACATTACATGCAGGATTGTGAAAATAGGATTTTGCTGTGAATGTTGAATCCCCAGCTCTAGCATCCAGGATGTGTGTTAGGTGCTAATCTTCCTACCTGTTTTTTTTTTTTATTTAGGCTAGAATTTTGCTTTCTACTTCCCTTTCGTGTACCCTATGGGTTCAAAAATGCATAAAAGCGTGATACAGAAATACAGAAATCATAGCTTTGGTTCATCTTTAACCCTATGAGGAGATGGAAACCTGGGCTGCTCTACTTCTTCCTGAAGCAGTAAATCCGCACAAATCATCCCTCCTGTGGGGTATGTTTTGGCAACNTACTTCCCTTTCTTGTACCCTATGGGTTCAAAAATGCATAAAAGCGTGATACAGAAATACAGAAATCATAGCTTTGGTTCATCTTTAACCCTATGAGGAGATGGAAACCTGGGCTGCTCTACTTCTTCCTGAAGCAGTAAATCCGCACAAATCATCCCTCCTGTGGGGTATGTTTTGGCAACCCCAGCTGCCTCACCTGCACAAGAACAAGTGGCTTGTGCTCTGTCAAGCACCAAAAAGATACAGGCACGCTTTTGCTCTTTGCCAAGTTTTGGAAGAAGTTACCTCAGCAGACCCAAGGCAGCAGTTCCCATGGCTAAGCGTGGACAATTGAGAGCAGACACTGAAAGGTCACGGCATCTCAGCAGGGTCAATCCCAGCAGCTCCTGACTGTGCTTGTCCTTCGAGATCCCGTTGGTGAGCTGCACCTGGTATGGTGCCTGCAACAGATCCCTCTGTGTGAAACAAGCCCGTGACGGCTGTGTGCCAAGCGTGTTCAGAGGCCCTTGTGTCAGGACTAGACTCAGTGCTGGTCTGCAGCAGGATGCTCTGTATGCTTTTCATGTTCTTACAGGGAAATCTTCTTTCCCACCAGCTTCGCCAGCACTTGCTTAGTTCTTACATGCTATGCTAACCCTTGTTTATGGGACTCTGAGCCTGAAAATGTGTGGTTTTGTGTGGGTTTTTTTTTTTGTGAGTATATCAACTGTCCTCACCAAATACGCTATGTAACTCTGCATGCTTCGCCTCCGTGTCTTTTGACCATCTCAGTTACGATAGTGCCTTTCCAACATCGGCTTCCTCTTAAGGGCGGTAATGACCCATTTTGTGTCTTAAAATTCAGCAGTGATCCGTGAAATTCTGCATCAGGCACTAAATTAGAATTTCTTTTTCTTTCAAAGGAAAAAAAGAGATACATATATTAACTAGAACTTGTGCAGTTATAGTTGGTAACTGGTAACTAATTTCTTTGTTTTAAAGTTCTGATATCAGACTGCTTTTGTATTACAGTAATTTCTTATGAGGGGAAATTTTAATGCTTTGTATTTATTAGTCTCAAATTTTGGGATTTGNATTAACTAGAACTTGTGCAGTTATAGTTGGTAACTGGTAACTAATTTCTTTGTTTTAAAGTTCTGATATCAGACTGCTTTTGTATTACAGTAATTTCTTATGAGGGGAAATTTTAATGCTTTGTATTTATTAGTCTCAAATTTTGGGATTTG
>VZSC01014415.1:3151-41187 GCA_013398225.1 Steatornis caripensis
TCCTTATACCCTTTTCCCTAAACCCTGTATACATCACTCCAACTCCACCCTGACTCAGTTTCCCCTACCCGACCACTGTAAAATCACTTCTCTCTGCTCCCCCCACCATTCACTGTGACAGTTGCACCTCAGCACCACTCTGACCCAATTCCCTTTCACATTCCCTTCACACAGTACTAGAGTGAATCTTGCCATCGAATTCTGTAAAGTCACGTTTTTAAAAACTCATATTAAAAATCACCTTTCCCTCATATCTTTGGTGGTGATTCTTTGAGCGACAGTTGAACCTTGACCACTCTCCCCCGCGACAGTGGTGCAGTGCTGGAACAAGTCCCAGAGAGCGGGGGAAGACTTCATTCTTGGAGTTTCAAGACTTCAACCAATCTGGTCTACTGCTGGCAATAGCCCTCCTTTGATGGGCTGGTTGGACAGATGCCTCCAGTCTTTCTTCACCTGCTGTAGTGGGACAGGTCGAAGAAGTTCAGTGTCCAGCCTGCACGTGATATGAGGAAGGAGAGCTCACAAGGATGAGCTTCAGAGGGCAGGAACAAACTCAGCAGCTCGTCACACCAGTGTGACAGAAATTCTTTGTCCCAGTTCCGCCAGGGAGCTCCTGCCAGTAGCTCGGTGTGCTAGGTCCTGTGCAGAGATGGTGTTTGCCCCAAACAGCCCTTCCTCTAGTCTGAGCGAGCTCACGTCTTGGAAATAAATCAGTGGAGCAGAGAGGCAGGCAACAGGAACAAGTACTAAAGAAACTTTGTCCACAAATACGACCCAGCAACGACAGCCTCTGAGGAACAGCAAAGACAGGGTTTCTGAGAGCCGGGACCACGCTGCCTCTTGTCAGCAACAGGCTCACCGCCCTGTTGGGACCAAAACGATGCTTTCACCTCCTTTACACCCCATATGGTTGAAAACTGTTCTGTTTTAATGAAGCCCACGCATCTGCACTGGGAGGGAAGAGGGCCAGGCTCAGCCTGGACAGATCCAGTTTCCTCCCTGCCTGAAACCACCATGACTGTAATTAAAAGCTCACCCCATGTTATCATCCTCTTCCCATCCTTTCCACAGCATTTCAGGCTGTTTTTCAGAAACCCTGCTGTTCTCCTCAACCTCTGGTGCCAGTGCACGGAGCAGGGATCTAATTGGAGTTAGAGCACACACAAAGCACTGACCCATTTTCAGCGCTGAATGGCAACACTTGAACAGATGTAGCCTTACTATTTTGCATACAGAGAGCCTCTTCCGTGACTGTTGTGCACAAAAGGGCTTGCTTTTCCAGTGCTGTCAACACAGAAGTGCTTCTAGCACCCTGTGCACCCTGGGTTGCGCGGCAGGGGAAGGGGCTTTGGTCTGAAGGTGGCACATGGACATTTGGATCGAGAACTGGCTGAACGGCAGAACTCAGCGGGTTGCGATCAGTGGTGCAGAGCCTGGCTGGAGACCTATGGCTGGGGTGTCACCTGTGACAATGGTGATGGTTTCAGTTCTCAGAGCGTGGGTTTGGGCAAAGAAAAAAAAACCACAGTCCTGGGAGGAGACAGCTCACGTCATTACGTTAGTAAATGCTCTCCCTCACACAACTTCAACATCTAAAGTAGGCGATTTATTTAAGGGATCAACTACCCACTGTGTTTTAAAACACAATTTACATATCTTTGACAAGAAGATGATGTCAAAGCAGCTTGCCTAGAAGAGAGCCAAAGGTACTGTCAAAGTGTTTTAAGATACTGCTGAGATAGTAAAAGGGAGAATAATCTCCAGCACAGGGGGAGCTGGCAACACCCTAAACTCCCCAGCACATCCCAGTGGTAAGCTTGTTTTCAGCTCCTTCCAACTGCAAAATTTCCCTTGTCTGCTTCAGGCTGAATTTCTGTCATTTATATTTTATGGAAAGTCGCAGCCAAATTGCTCAGCCACTTCCAAAAACAGTCAACCATAGAAACAAACAAACACAGAAAAAACAACCAAAAAGCTTCTACATGATTTCAGCACCACTTTTGTTTTCACATGCTGTTCACCAGGGAGCACATCTACCCCAAGTTTCGTTACAGCCACGCAAATGGAGACATGAGGACACATTACATCTATCAGTGAAGAGAGGCAGAAGCAGCTCTCCTTCAGTCTCACTTCCTACCTCGCTTTCCCTTTACTGTCATTAACAACTCCATCTGAAGGACTCAAATGCATCCAACCCAGTGTCAAACAACTCTTAGAGGTGCATGATGGCAGCCAAAGTCGTTAAGCGTTTGCCCCTCCGCAACGGGGAAACTCTACTCACCAGTTGATTTCATTGTAGTCATTGTGAATTTCCCACCAGAAGTAAAACCAGACCAGGGTCAGGAAGAAGGATGAGGCGAGGATGAGGAACCACAGGCGCTCCCACTGCGGATGGAAAGAGAAGTCAGTGTTAACATTATCCCATTTCATGGCCAGTACCTCATCCTGTCCCATATCTCATCTAGAAGCTGTTGAGATTGGATGGAGTGACTAGACCTTTCCAAGCGCAGATTTCACACCTTTATCCCCTGGGGCAAGTGGGAGATATGACCCTGGTCCTCATCTCTGGTGAGAAGGGTCACTTATGTAGATCCATCTTATGCAGGGCTGGGACAGCATTCCTCCAGCTCTCAGGGCATGTGGAATGAGGGAGCATTTCTGGATACAGAGCTAGGTTTTTTGTTTGTTTGGGCCTGGGTTTTTTTTCCTTTTTTTGAGGCAATTGTTGATTTAACTTTTCCATTCGCATATGAGAGATGCAACTTGGCAGCTTAGACTCATGGGTTCAGCCTAAATGACTGAGTGGTTATCACACAGCAAAGACTACAGAGCGGGTTAGGGATGCTACTACTACACAGACATATGAATCCTTACACTTTCCCCCAGGGCACTCAGATCCTGCAGAGCCAAACCACCCACCCGCAACATTTATTCCCACCACCACCACATATGTAAGTGTTTTGCAAATAATACGGAGGAGGAGAGACCACACCCGCATCGGATGAAAGATATTTGCATCAACATTCAGTTGTGGGGAATGTGTCAATTAATACTCCACCCCCACCAAAACAAAACTAAAAAAAAAAATCCCTAAAACATCTGTTCAGTGCCCCTCTTCAATAGCATGGGTAAAATCCTAAACCACAAGGACATCCATGAAGAGAACAGTATTGCAAGAAAACTGTCCCCAAGCAGCATCTTTTCCATGTGCTCTTTGTTGGTTTTGCTCTGCAGGAATTAAACAGTCCACACGTGTTTCTGTTTCAACTTGCATCCAGTCTGTTTCAAACAAAACGCCTGAAATAAATTCATTATGGAAAATATTCAAATTAATCCTCTCTTCCCAGAATGAGCAAGAAGGGATGAGAATTGAAAAAGTGTATGAGCGACTCTACCACTATAATTTCCTCCTAGACCCCAAGCGCACCATTAATCTCTTTTGAAAGTGCTCTTTTCTCTAATGAATTGGCTCACGGCTTTTCAATTATGCAAAACAATGTAACCAATCTAAGCATTGTTTTGGTGATACAAGAAACACTACTATTCTCTGCCTTCCCTTTCCATCTTAAGGGCCAAAGGTATTCTATTAACTGTGTATTGAACATGTTTCGTCATGCATCACCTTGGATACTTATCTTGGGATACAGCTCTTCCTTGTATGCTTCATCTCATAAAAAGCACCAAAGAAAGCAAGAAAAAGGGTTGGAATATTTAATTTTTGCTGCACCAAAAATGATGTTTTCTGCTAGAAATTCCCAATTCTTTTCTTCAACTCCCCTCAAGTTTGTTATCCAACTTCGATCAAACCTCCGTAGCACGAGGTGCCCAATTCCCACACGGGGCTTTGTGTTCCCAATAAATGGGGCAAAAGGAACCAGAAGGTGGGGTGCAAAGGGACTTCTACAGTGCACCTAACAAATGCATTAAAAGACTAAATGGCCAAACTGCTCTGCCATGAGCTTAGGGACTGTCATTTCCCCACTTCATGTACAGATCTGCACCTACACACACAGGTGAGCTCCTGGAAGGAAAGCACTGAGGCTTGCATGGGGAGTTTTCAATCACAGAATGGTTTGGGTTGGAAGGGACCTTAAAGATCATCTAGTTCCAATCCCCCTGCCATTGACAGGGACACCTCCTACTAGACCAGGTTGCTCTAGAAACAGATTCACAGCACAACAGGGGTTGGAAAGGCTCTCTGGAGATCCCCCAGCCCAACCCCCCACTAAAGCAGGTGCCCCCAGCGCAGGGGGCACAGGGACGCGTCCAGGCAGGGTTGAATCTCTCCAGAGAAGGAGACTCCACAGCCTCTCTGGGCAGCCTGGGCCAGCGCTCGGGCACCCTCACGCCAAACAAGTTCTTCCTCACGCTCAGGGGGAACTGCCCGGGCTCCAGTTTGGGCCCGCTGCCCCTCGTCCTGGCGCTGGGCACCACTGGAAAGAGTCTGGCCCCGTCCCCTGGACACCTGCCCTTTAGGTATTGATGAGCACTGAGGAGATCCCCTCCCAGCCTTCTCCTCTCCAGGCTGAACAGCCCCAGGGCTCTCAGCCTTTCTTCATAAGAGAGATGGTCCATAAAAGAGATGTTTTCCCCCAAAACACCCCACCTTTGGTAGCAGGATGCCAGCCATACCATCTACATCAGCTCCATAGCCAACACCAGCCTTCCCCTGCCCAAAAAGCAGCAAAAGGTCTGCAGCATCTGTCCATGATGAACCACCCTCCACACCAGCCACCACTGCACAGCCAAGCCAACCCTTTCCAACCTGCAGATGTTCAAGCTTTCAAACATCATTTTCCCTACTGTTTGCTGCTTTTTTTCTCTTCATCTGGATCTAACACCTCCTTGCATTACCAGCAACACTGTTGAATCGGTTAACTGGATAGGTTTTTGCAAGGTAAGTGAGGTTTAAAGTATCTCAAAAGTGCTGAGGATCAACATTGCTACAAAACCCAAAATCCTCCAGATTTTTAAAGGTCATTAGGGGACAAGCTTAGCCAGCATTTGTGTACTGGATGACATTGATTTGATAAACAAGCCAAGGAAAACATTTCAGAACACATTTGGGCTTTTTTGTTTCCATATATATTTTTTTTTTTCGCCTCATCTACATGCAAGTAGCATAGCTTGTGTGAAGCTGTCCAAAAGCTATTTTTGGTCTGTCCTTGATGGTGTGCTTGCCAGATATATTTGCCTGGCTGATTTTGTGAAAACCCAGCCAAATTCTTCAAGGGTTGACATATTTCAGTGACTTCAAGCACAGTTCTAGGTGGGCTTTCAGAAGAACAGGGAACATCTTCCCAGGACCACTGGTGCTATTCAGCACAAATTGAGCCAGAATCTGAACCTACATGCACAACATATTGGATTTAGCTTACATCCTGTACAACCTCCCTCCAACAGCCCCTCATCCGAAGAGCTTTATCGGCCCCTGTTCTGCAAGCTCCCACATGCTTTGAAGCAAGGTGAAATCTGCAATGTGCAACAGCTACATGCCTCTTCTGCCAAAAATAAAGACTTAAGATCACATCATCCTGATCACTCAATCACAGCTACAACTAGGTGGAGGAAACGGGGCCACTTCACCTGCAGGAACTCAAGCAGAACCATTAGCAACTCTGAAGGCGCCTGAAAAAACGTCCACGTTTTCAGTTCCATGAGATTTTTATAACAGTGTCAGCACTGACATTTTTGGCAGTTGTTCTAGAAAACCTCCCCTTCACCACCCTTCCCCTTTTGGCTTCTACCTCCTTGCATGAGAATAAGATGGACGTGCTCACCAGTTACCAATTAGTCACACTGAGATTAACCATGTTCAGCTCACACAGCACTCAGTATTGCCCTGCAAATTAACTTGACCAAGCACATCTCTATTAGCACCTTCATTCCCATCAGCATGCATTTTGGAAGTAGCTCATCCTTGTGTCCTGCTGTCTGGATTCTGGTTCACATCACTAAAGGGCTTTGGGTTAAGCTAAACCAGAAGATGTGCTCCAAGAGTGAACCCAACGCACCTCAGTCACCAACGGACACTCAGTCCACAGGACCGGATTAGAGCTAGTCCTAAATCACCACACCACCACCTCCAAAACGCTTCTACCATGGATGTCAGGATCTCAGCATCAGCTATCTTCTTCCATGAACCTTTTCTCTTAGGTCACAAGATTTGCTACTGCAGTTGCAGCCGTGTTGTCTCGCAGAATGGTACAAAACAGTATTACCCTCATTATACCAACCTTTAATTTTAAATAAAAGTAATAAATGAATACTCATTTTTTTCCTCCAGCTAAATGGTCAGAGAGGATATGTGCCGTGCACTCAGTTAACTCCAAAAAGCAGCTAACTGGTATGTGGGCGAAGTCTTTGCAGAGCACACCCAGTGAGATGGCCACTGCCCAAAGAAGGATGGAAAGACTATCAATTAAAATAAGAGAAGTGACTTTAAAGTGAGAGTATTTTGAAGGGTCAGGCACAGGTTGAAGATTTTTGCACACGAAAACAGGTATCTTACACGTACCACTGTGCTTGTGATCTCAGGTCTATTGCAGGGCCCCTTCTAGCAGTGGGAATAAGATTTCTTACTCCAAGAGTATCTATAGACATAGCCAGAAGAGGCACAAAAGGAAACAAATGAAGACTTAGACACATTACCAAGTTGGAGTTTGTCACTGATTTTTAACGTTTTTTTAAATCACAGAACCCTTAAAAAATCCTAAACAACGACAAAAAAAATAATCAGCATTTTATCCACATTCTCCACCACTTTTGTGCACCCCAATCCCCACCCTATGTCAGGTGGGAGCATGACCAACTCCAAAGTAAGGGATGATAAAAAAAAAACCCAAAACCAACACAAAACCAATTTTAATGAAATTGCCACAAAAAGAGTCTGTTTGTGACTCGACTATGAAATTAGCTCATACATTTTACCTGCTCTTGTGCTGCAAGTTTTAATCTAACTTGTTAAAAACAACCCTGAACTTCATACCACTGAGCACAGAAGAGATTCGCCAATTTGGGGATTAAGGTTTGGTTAACCAAAGTTTGTGCCAGCCTCTTTTGCTGCAAAGTCCCAACACAGCCGAAGGCTGCAGCACAGTTTACCACCTGGCTCCAGTGGCACAGGTAAGCAGAGAGGGTCAGGAAGATTATTTTATTTCCTGGAAGATCTGTGGGAGATATAACGAAGTTCATCTACATACACATCCCCACATAAGCCTGCTACAGGGCCTATCTCGAGTTAGACAAACTTGTTATATTAGAACCAACAAGATTTCTCACCCATTTTTACATTCTAGCTGGTTGCCCATATGCTGGAAGGCATCTCTTCGTGTGATACCATTTGTAGACCAAAGAAAATACTCAACCAACAAATCCGTGCTTTTAAAAAGTTTCTTTAGAGAAGGTATCCTGGCTGCCAGCAGAAAGCGATCCTCTGCCAAAACCAGCCGTGCGCAGAGCTAATGGGCAATTGTCTGCCACAGCTGTTCCCTGAGGAATTATGGGGTGAACACAACTCATTATGCTGAATTACGGGGTGAACAGCAACGCTGTGCTGTTCTAAAAAGGACAGAATCATGTCCGTTTGATGATATACTTGATGACCTCTTATCAAGCCTTTAGATCACCAAATTGCCCCTTATCTTCCCCAAAAGCAGATCAGCACAGCATCAGGATCTAAATAGAGTGTGATTTGGGCTCAGAACACAGAAGGAACATTTAAGATCTTAAAATCAAGACTACCCAGGGCGAGACTCCATTGATCAGAAGTGGGTATATCTGCATTTTCACTTGCCCCTCTTCCTCAGCTTTAAATATTTTTATAATTAAGCTGGGTCTCTCAGAAAGTATGTCCCAAGCCCTGTCTGGGGCATGCAGGCAAAACAGAAGGGTACAACATGTGAGACCACATTAAATTGCTTATTTACTACCAAGCATATTCCCAAAGGTCACCAAAATGCTGTGCAATGAGCTAAGCTGCCCTCCTCGCTCCTCCTTCACACACGGCGGGAGGAGGACGTTGCACTGGCTCGAGGTGTGCTCCATTAAAGCCACGGTTAGAGACAACTGATTTGCTGGCAGCCTTTGCACCGAGCAAAGCATAAATGTTTTGCTCCGCTGAAGTTGCCAGAGTCACTCCAGTCAACACTGGTCCTGAAATGACCTCCTCCACCTGCAGTGGTTGCTGGAGACCTCTCTCAGCTCACCCCTGGTGAGCAGCAACGCTTGCACCCTTGAGATGTGCCTACATCTCCTGGCCTTGGGATAAAACAAGCAGGAGCCCCTCTAAAGCAAATCCACCACCTCCAGCATCCTCTCTGGCACCAAGAAGCAATGTAGAGTTTCAACATGAAACGGAAAGAGAGACGCCTGCTTTGAGTGGTGAACGGGGAAGAGGAAATGCCAGTGCTGGGCAGATTAAGGCTCCATTCCTACACGGATTAGCTCATAGCAAACAATGGCCCAGCAATCAATCAGCGTGGGCGAAGTTGCGTTCCTTGCAATTTGCGTATCCGCGAGCTTTCCGGTGAAGGAAGTTAAGTGCCACTGCTGCAATGCTGCTGGGAGCTTGCCCCAATTTATACCAGTATAGGAAATCATGGCAGCTCACAAATGGAAACACACTATTTTTTTTACAGTCCCCCTTTTGATTCATACCTGTCGTGCTTTAACCCGACAGAGCACTAAATGCCACGCAGCTGCTCACTCACCCGTGTCCTTTCCCCGTTCCCAGGGGATAGAGAAGAGAGTTGGAGGAGTAGGGGTAAGGAAACTTGTAGGTTGAGATAAAAACAATTTAATAATTGAAGTAAAATAAAAATTATAATGATAAATGAAATGGGGAAATAATATTAATTATTATAATGATGATGCTAGTAATAATATATCGATGAGTGATGCACAATGCAGTAGCTCACCACCCACCAGCCAAGGTCTAACTTGTTCTCAGCTAGCAATTTCAGAGGACAGATCCTGAAAACCGCAATCCTGAAATCGAGGGAGCACCTCCCGGACCAGCTCTCATCTATGTACTGAGCATGGCGTTGCATGATATAGAATGCTCCATCGGCCGATTCGGATCTGTTCCAGTTATGCTCCCTCCCAGCAACTTGTGCAGCTGAACACCAGCAAAACACGGGGTCCTCGATCCCTTAGTAACAACCAAAAACCATCAGTGTGTTATCAACGTTCTTCTCATACTGAAGGCAAAACGTAGCGCTATCCTAAGCTAAGTTTAGGAGGAAAATAACCTCTATCCCAGCTGAAATGAGGACAACACCCAGCTGTGAGGATTGCACAGATCCTCACATCAAACCCTCTGTGGCAGTAGGTCCCCAGATCTCTCCCAGCGTAGCTGAAAGCACAGAGAGCAAGATTTCACCTAAAGGGCCCTGAAAAACAGGAGTGAGGTTGTGGTTGCTCGGAAATGAGGGGATGCACAAAGTAAATTCTTTACCTGATTAAAAGATATTTTCTTTAAAAGACTAAAAGCCAGAAATTATTATCAGCTTTACACTGAGCCATCGAGGTCCATCAGAGGAAGCAACATACTGTTTTGTGGAAGAAGTTTAAGTGAGGCAAGTGCAGCAAGTGGGGTACCATAATTTTCTTCACAACGCTCCACGAATACCCTTCACATAGTGTAAGGGGGCTTAAAAGAAGGGAAGAAAAAAAGTGCATTCACAATTCAAGTAGGTTGGCTTTACAGGTGCCCTGGCCTTTTAACAAAATTCAATAAAACAGAAGACAGTTCTTCAAAAGAGGGGCTCAAACAGCAAAATGCAGAAGAAAAATAAAAAAAATAAAAACCAACTATTGATTCCCTTTAGACTTAAAGCTCCCTTAGCCTGGAGGGCCTCAAATCAAACACGATCGTCACTAACATTTACAAAGAGAAGCCAAAAACCCTAAACCACAAAGCAAGGGGAAAAAAAATAATAAAGCAGCCCTTCACCACAGACCACTGTTGTAAAGACCCAACCTTCATTTGAAAAGCAAAGACAGGAAAGATGGATAGCTTTTGCCACCGACCGGAAAGACAGAGTGACGGTGGAGAGAGGCTGAAGGGCAGCAAAAAGGATCAGACAAGCCCACTAAGATCAATAGAAAAACTCCAGCTCTCTTGCCTGCACTCTGGCTTTGAACCAAGGATCTTTTATTGCTAGATTCATTATTTCAGGAAAGTGGATAAACTGAGTTCCTTTTCAATTCTGCTTTCCTCTTGGCTGTTAATTTATATTTCACGCTGCACTAGGAAATCACTCATCATTAAATGGTATTGGCAGAGCAGACTCCCTTCTTGTCTCATTGCTACTTCAAGCAGAACTGAGGTTTATTCTGCCAAAACTGTTCAGAGATCCCCTTCCCCCTTTAAGCTACGTCTTCTTCAACCTTCCTCTTAAAATAGTTTGCTTTCCAAATCTGAAAACTGAGTGCTCTATAGTCCCATGTTTGGAAAATATCAGTGCAAGCCAGAGCCATAAACGCATATGACTCACTTCTCCACATTAACACTGGGTTATAATAAACATGGTGCAGGGTAATCCAACCTAAGTTAACCAACAAGTTAAAATTATTTTTCCATTTCACCTGCTGATAGGATCTGTGTTCTGATCAGAGGTTTCTGTGATCAGAGACGTTAAGCTTGTATCTAATAAATACAACCAGCTACTGAAAAAACATGGAAGGAAGTCGCTCCACGCTGAAAAAATATCAAGTGTATTTATCTGTAGATATCCCGGACAAGAATTATTGTCTATGCGTATGTAGGGCTATAGTGGTCTCCACGTACAATCAATCAGACGTTTCCTCCAAACAAAGGTTTTGATTAAATGACCTAAATTTGCTCTGGAGGAAGCTGGCCCTCTTTACTGGCTATATAAAGAGCCTCTGAAAACATCTTCTGGCTTTCAACACCTACAATTAGACAGCATGAATATCACCCCACCATCCAACCCATGGGTCTCTTTCCTCTAACATTAATAGAAACGCTTTCCGCCTCCAGTCCCCATGACCGGAGAGAATTTTCATGATAACTTTGTGTACAAGGGGTGCTAAACAGTCTCAACTTTCAGTCTGCTCCCTCCAAGCATCTCTGCCAATACAACCATTCGAGCCAGGACCATGGTTCATCCCATGCGAGGTAGCAGATATGCCTGCTGGAGAGCCTCTCCCAGCATAGCTCGTGCTCCCAGCTAGAAATGAAGGAGCAATTGGAGGAACAGACTGGTTTCTGGAATTGCCAGTCATCCGACATAAAGAGGGCCCTTGTTCAAGTCAAAGTGCCTCTGGGAATTCATGGCTTTCAGTCTTCGTGGCAGACCCTACCCATTTCTCTGTCTCCTGAACACAGTAAACCTCCTGTTCATTCATTTAAAAATAATTAAATAAGTAAATAAAAAACAAGCTAGAGCAGGAAGACGCTTTTGACAATGTCTTCCCCTGCTCCCCTCCCTTTATTTTTTGTCAGAAACATTCCAGTTGTGGAAAACGGAAGCCTTTTATAGGAAATACAACATTTTAAAGCAATTTCTTGCTGAAGGGCGTCTCAGTTTGAGGCTGGAATTTCTGCTCAAAGGAAACCAGAGGGAGACCGAGCCCTCCCAAAACCCGGCAGCACATCGGTCAGGACACGCACAGCAGATGGAGAGCAACAGCAGTGGCTCTGACCACACGTACATACAAAAGAATCAAACGTGGGCATCTTTGTCCAGTTCCACCCATCCAGCCATGCTACTGGAACAACTGCAGCTGCAAACTGGGCAATATGGAAAAGTCAAAGGGGAAAACCCAGAAGTCTGAAGGGGTGAAGGGACATGCTGAGGACAGGAGCAAGTGACAGGGACAGACCTCTGCCTCTTGAATGCCAGCCTGCTATCGTAACCCAAGCCACCGATCTTCATTTGCTTTTATTTGCACACAACTCAACCTTGGATCCAAGCTCTGTTGGCTTCAGGCTCTTCGCCATCACAGGTCACATCCATAGTTGCAGAAAAACATTCTACGTCAGTTCTGCCCTGCCAGCACCAGGATCTCTAGACAACAGCTATTTTGGACTGCTTGGTTGCTTTAATACACCCTCATCAGACATGGTTACAATTCTAAGGATATCATCCAGGAACAAATCAGGGTTACACAATTTTGTTAGAAGTACTTCAAAATCACTAGAGCAAGCAGTAACTTCAAACAAGTTACATTAGTACCTCCATACCTCCACACAGATCAGATGTCCAGATGCCCGTTGGCTTCCTTTGGGCTATGGTGAGGTCCGCTGAATCCCCCCTGCTCTGCTCTTGGCCCCATCACTGTACATCTAAACACTGCTCCTCCCATCACTCCTTTCAAATTCAAACCTTCACCCCAGAAGAAAGCACCTACCAGTTCAAATGCAGAGCTTTCTGAAAAGCTGAGCTATATTAACCAGAGCAACCAAGCAACCTGTGGATGAATCTCACCTCCCCGCCACAAGGCATTTATCATTTCCCCACAAGACACCTTAAATCTATGTGCTGAAATCTTTACGTTCAGACAGCATTCACAGAGACACCCAATACAACTAGGCCCTCAAACTTGCAAAGGCAGCAAGACGGAAAAGGTATTTTATCTTCCTGTGGCGCACACCATCCTTGTGTCCCTAAATACACAGCAGCCCAGGCACCTGCCTCTAGCAAATGAATGGATTTTGTTGAATGATCAAGGGCACAGTTCTAAAAAAACTGCACTCTACCTGAAGAGCAAATACAAGAGCTAGGCTCAAACTGGAGGGCCACCATTGCCCAAGTGTGTCGTCAGGTTGTTTAAATTCACTCCCGGATACAATGAAGAGTTTACTAATGAGTCTTCACTACACTACTTTCTGATGTTTTCAAGAATCAATTTCCTGCAGGCATTTATCAGTATTAGCTTGAAGCGGAAAGCAGGCAAGCTAACATTTATTCAGTGAATACAGAAGAAAAATCGAAAGTATGATTCTTCATTTCCAGATTACCCAATTGGACCTCATTCAAACAAACAAAATAAAATCTTCTTCAAGCAAGTTATAAATCATCTCTGAAGATGAAAGATGACTACATCTTCCAGCTGCACCCATTAGAACCAGGAACCGAGGGGAAAAAAAAGAACAAATATCAGCTGGAGCATTTTGTCAACATGTACGATACTTCAGTTCCTACAGCAAAGTCACAAAATTCCATTAATTGCTTATGGTGTGTGAACGCATAGTCCTTAAAACAGTGGTCTTCGTACTATAAATGTGAACAATTTTCCATCCCAATGTTTTTGAGCTCATTAGCTCTGGTCACAGTGTCAAAGATCACATGTAGACCCCAAAAAAACCATTTAAAGAGAAAATAACTGAGGCAGCAAGCGGCCTCTGGCAGGCTGTGCTCAACTCCCACTCAAAGCAAGGCCGGCTCAGGTCAGGTTGCTCAGGACACTATCTGTCCTGGTTTGGGCCAGGACAGAACCAATTCTCTTTCAATAACTTTGCTTTTTAGTTAAGTCTCTTCTGAGCAGCTGCGCTCCCTGAAATTAACTGCATGTTTTTCCAGACAGTAGCTGCTTCTAGCAGTGATAAGGCTCGGTATTTATAGTCAGTGCTGGAACATCGGTAGGAATGGTGTGCAGAAAGTCTCTTGCTTATAGTCATCCCTATGGAGACCAAGGTCGATGCTTGCTTCTGCTGACTTTCTTACGCGCCGGAACTGAAAGAGCAGAGAAGTGGTCACCACTGTGACCCTGTGGTGGGGAGGAGGGGGTCGGACAGGTGACCCAAACCTGACCAAACGCAGTATTCCACCCCACACGCGTCATGCTCGGGGTAAAGCTGAGGGATCACGAGGGTCATACTCTCTTCTTCTATGGCGGCGTCCGAGGAGGACTCTGCCTGATTCTTCTGCCTTCGATCCCAGTCCGTGCATTCCTGAACCCAGCTGCTGCCTGCTGCTGAGTGCAGTCCAGGACTTTCCGAGGCATGCCCTGCAGCGTCCAGGTGATGTATTCGTCATCGGTGGGGGGGAGCTCGCTATTGGTTTTGTACATATTTGTATATATTTCATTATTATTTCCTCCCATGATAATACATCATTATTGTAGTTAGATTAAAGCTGTTTTAACTTTTCCAACCCCTAAGTTTCTTTCCCTTTTCTCTTTCCCCCCACTTTGGGGAGGGAGGGGGTTAACAAAGAGCATCCGTTGTCCGTTTAACAGCCAGACGTGCTTTAAACCACGACAATGTCTCAGCAAGTTTGAAGTTCTCCAAGGATGGAAATTCCCACCCTTCTCCGGGTCCTGCTCCAGGGTTTGACCACTTTCTTACCATCTAACTGGAATTTCCCTTGATACAGCTCGTGTCCATTGCCTCTTGCCCAGCTCCATCTTCTTCTACACAACCACCCCTCAGATGGTTGCAGAGAGCAGTAAGATCCACCCGTCTTCTCCTGCTGCACAACCCCCCTCTCAGGAGAAGCTCTCAGCTTCTCCTCATGTCCCAGGCTCCAGATCCAACCATCTTGGAGCCTGTCTGTTATTGCCTGCCTGGTTTTGGGGAGCCCCAAACCACACCCAGTGCTCAGATGTGGTCTCTCAAGTGTCAGTAGAGAGGAAAACCCACGTCCCCCAAAGATGCTGGCTGCACTGTCGCTATTACAGCCGAGGATGCAATCAGTCTTCACTGCCAAAAGTACATGCAATAGTACAATCTCGTATTGCAGAGGGACATAACAAAGGAAAAGTATCTTGCACGCCAAGGACTGGAAGCTGTTAAGTGAGTAAATCAATATACTTGATTAGCAGATGTTGACCTACCAGACCTCATGTACCTCAGGAACAGAACCGAGGCGCCCGGGCTTCAATTCCCTCATCTTAAAGAAGCTGCAGAGGGATCAGGCTTTCATCCTTCTGTTGGATTTAAGACTCAGGCGGCAGCCTGCAGGACTCCACAGTGCATCAGTCAGATCTCGCAGTACTTTGTAACCTGTCCAAAAGCTTCATTATCTCCCCATCTAACAACCAAGATCATGAACATCTGGTGCAAATCTCCACTTGAACACATTCGCCAGCTTTTGCTTTTTACTCTTCATCCTCAACTTTCTCTTCTCCCCATCTTTGCTTAGTACTTCGAATCTCATAAGGTATGGGACTTTTTCCATTTGCTACGGCCCTCTCCAGGCAGCAGATGGGCTGATCGGAAGGACACATCTGTCAACACAACCGACTTGAGCCAGTTTGGCCACGTCATAAACACTGCAAAGGTTTTGGCTGACTCACTACTCCTAGGTAACAGAGTGCAGTCTTGCATAAGAGACATCTGTCAATAAACAAACGGGAAGAAAAAGGAAGAAATTTGGTTTTGTAGACAAAGTGTCTGAAGGAGTAATAACCATTCCTACCATTCTGGCTGCTGAGGCTTCAGTAGCTAATGGGATGCTTCCTAAAGCCATTGCACATCTCAGACATATCTTATTTGATTATTGCAAAGACTAGGCTAATAGCTCTCTGCACAACTTGTTAGAGAAGGCCATGAATGAGATTTCTGAGCTGTGACATGCTCCATTTACAATTCAATTTAGCAGGTCAAAGAAAGTGGCAGAGAACATATTATTGAAATATGTGTTCCTGCTGGGGCTGCCATAATTGAACTGCAGATCAACAGATGCAACAAAAAGAGAGCCAAATCTCTAAAAATAACATTATTACACTTTGTAAAACACTGTGGCTCCCAGCCTCCAAAAAACACAACGAGGAGTAGTCGTCAGGCAGGACGGCTAATTCCCTCCAGGTTTCAGGGCTTTGCAGCCTTGCAAAGCTGAGGAGCAATCACACAGTTTTGCTTGCCCAAGTAACAAGCAAAGTGATCAAGCTATCCAAACTAAGGGATTATCCATACTTGCCTGCTCCTCCTTGCCTGCCACACTCTGCCATTACAGAGGACTAGTTTCTGTATCCAGCAGCTATAATAATAAAAAAAAAAATGCTGGCAACTCTCGATGGTGCTGCAATGGGAATTCCTGCGCTGTTCCAGAGATGGTGCACAGCTGGAGACAGGGCTGTTTCTGGCTATTAATGGCCCCAGGGGACTTTCTGCAGCAATAATCATGTCCTGGACCAGCTCCGCCTCCTGCAATTACATCCTCCCTCTCTCATTCAGCACAGAGGTAAACACGGATCCCTTAGGGAGCCTCTGATTCATGAGAAAACAGGACAGAGTGATAGGGGTTCCCCAACCTTCCTCCCATAGCATGATTTACTCTACTTTCACAGCTCCTGACAAGCTCTTTTTAATCTACTGCATCTTTCCCAAACAACGTAAGTAGTGATACCCAGTGCTTCTGACCATGCTAATGGAAGGATTCGAGTACTGCACCAGAGTCCCCTCTGGTGCATTATAAAGCTATTATTGATGCTACCAATGCATTATTCCCTTTCTCTTTATCAAACACTTTGCATATTTGGAGGTCGAGAGGAGGCAGATATCTTTTCTAGTCTAAATTCGTCCAGGTCTTTCAGTCTCTGCTGATGAGGCTCATTTAGAAAAAAAAAATAAACACAGTCCACCGGTCTTGCACAGACCAACTGGATGAGGTCTAAGCACCACCTGAAGTGAAGCATTTTGCAGGGTGCAGCATCCCTGCTGAGCTCTCACCATCATCAAGAAGCTGGAGGACTGCATCCTTGATGCCTCCCAAGGATGCTATTCCAGCTAACACATCCCAGTCTCACAACAGACTTTCACAGGCACATGATGTTGTTGACTTGCATTCAGCCTATAGTTCACTTTAGTTAAAGCACCAGCATCCTGGGGCAATGGGTTTTAAGATTAAAAATAGGTTTAAGAAAAGCAGGCTTAATGAAAAAAGGACTATGCATGTTAGCTAAGAATAGAGTCAATGAAGGCTGTTAAACATGATGGCCCCAGTACCACCTCTTACTCAAATCTCAGAAAACCTGATTGCCAGAAGGAGGATCATTTTATGCACATCCTGGGTGTTTTGGAAGGTCTTTCCCTAGCTGTCTTCTTCTAGCTCCAGTTGGAAATAGGACATTTGGCTAGATAGGTCCTATACCAGGCCTAGAAAAGGTTGTAGTCATTAAATTCCCTAGACTCCTTCAGCCAAGCTGTGGCCCGACCACTCTGCATGTCAACAGATCACTCACACCAGAGGAAAAAGCTCTACATTAGCCTTTGCTGACCCTATTCCTGTCCTGGCCCCAGACTGCTTTTGCAGCTTGTCCAGCTCAGTCTAATCCCAGGCTCTGACGTGCCTCCAGCTCTTTCCTCTTTGGTGTTTACTAGTTTATTAAACATGGCTTTCATAAGGAAGAATGGCAGATAGGATAAATACTGAACATTCATCCCTATTTAAAGAGAATTAGTGTATTTCAGGAACATTTACGGCAATGCTGTTTTAAAATTCTCTGGTTCAGAGCAAATAGCCCTATCCCAAATAGACCGATACAGACGTCAAATGGATTCAAGTGCAAAGGGACTGATCTGGGAGAAGAAACAGCCAGTAAGCTGATTCCTTGGACAATTTCTTTCCCTTGCTGCATCTTAGTCTTGGCAGCAAATGTCTGCAAACGAAATGTTAAGCGCACTACTTTGTCATAACGCTTGGCACAAAAAAAAACTCCCAAAGATTTATTTGCTGGTTGAAAGGGTGAGAGCATCTCCAGCCAATGCTGGAAGATGAAAACTTGACAGTAAAAGAGGCAATGGGTGCTATTCTTTATATCAATATGAGGTCTTCCACGTTCCCTCAAGAGGAAAGGCAAAGAGCCTTCAACTTGAAAGAAGGAGTCGTCAGTGGAGAAATGCATAGAAAGCAGGACCATACGTTCATAGAACCATCAGGTAGCTCGCTCTGGCAGTGGCAATCTGAAAGGACTCCTGTATTACACCCCAGATTAGACTCCATTCGGGTCTAAGAAAATCCTGCTTGGCTCCCTGCATCATACAAACAGATACCAACATCTTGTACCTCCAGACGAGGCGAGAGGCTATGCATGTGAAATCTGCCATCCCAAAGCGAAGCTTGTCTCGCGGTGGTCATTTTGGTCCATCTGCAGAGAGTGCCATGCCCGCACCAGCAGAAGCAGAAAGCAGGAGCATCAACAGAAGTGGTGCCAAAAGGCACGCCAGAACATTTCCCCACGTGGAAGTCCTCATGAGGTCTGTCTTCTCTTTCCATCAGGGTCAGGCAACGACAGCGTAAAAAGGCATTTCAAAGGGCAGAATATCCAGCTATCCTGCCTGATGGGTCAGCTGGAGCCCAGCTAAGGATACCAGCAAGGAAAGCTATAAAGCAGCAGATAACTAAATGCTTGTGTTATTTAGAAATCACTGTCCGGAATGCACAAAAATGATCATGACAATAAGCAAAAAATATTGGCTAATAAAAGCTGCAGCAAAAAATCTGACTATCTGACTTACACGAGATCCCTTTTCCACTTTCAGCAGCTCTGACAAATCACACATCACTGTTGTTGCAATTGGGCATTTTCTGTGATGTTTATAATTCCAGCACTGCAAAGACGAATTATATAAACAACTCTGCCACGCTCGTCTAGAGGGAAGCCATAAGATTCCCCTGCAGCTGTTTCCTTTCAGTACCCAAACACCATGACTAAAATGCAAGCAGCTAACTTGCACACGAGAGAAGCAAGTTGCTTCCATCCTGTTTTAAGCAGGAACAAGAGCCCGATTGCACTATGCGTGTGTCGAAAAATGCATTGCAGCCGCTTTGTCTCCTCGTGCTTTCCAATGGTAAGTCAGCACGTGAACTGCTTGAAATCCCAAAATACTGGCACCGCCCAAATAAATCTATTTCTCTTCTCTTCATTTGTTACCAAATGATCATCTGCAGCAAAAACATAGGGACGCATAACGAGCAGGGAACATCGCAAGTGAGATGAGGTACTGGGCCTCCAAGGGAGGGACATCCCTGATTCACCTTTCCAGAATCAGAGCAAACTTAACGTTTCTGCTGGGATGCCCAGTGGGTGACAACCAAAGCATGCCGGGAGAACGCTCTTTGGAGAGAAAGCTCAGTTCACTTCCTTGCCATAAAATTCTTTGCAATTTCAGAAAAGGCATTTTAATCCCTGCCCTATTCTCACTCTCGAAAAATGGGAATAATTATCCACCTCATCAAGAGCTGCACATTGATTAAAGCCTTCAACTCTTCCAATGGAAGGTGTTACAGAAATAATAAGTCTGCCATACTGCTGTTTCTGTACCTTGCTCGAGAGTTTTTTCAAAGCAGCATCACAGCCAGCCTGACTTTCCACTCTCCTTTAAGAAGCTAACCCAAAGAGGACGTTTCCTGGAAGTTCAGAAGAGTTCGCACTGAAAATAACCCAGACAGTCAAAGTTCAAGATTTTTCCTGGTTCACCGCTCGTTGCTTTTAAAACATGCCAGGCAAAAGTGCTAATCTTGCAGCTCTGCTACGTGACACTGGACGTTTTGCATGAGCAACCTGCTTCCACACAATCTCTTTGCACAACCCAACATAGGTATTTAGCAAGTTGGAGATAAAGCCACGGTTATGGTCAGGAGATGGATGGACCGGACAGATACCGTGAATAGGAAAACCAGCTTGGGTGAGTACGCAGGGAAAGAATTCCCGAAGCATCACTGTTTTGCAGCCTGGGATTTTATAGACAAACAAACAACACGGATTTTGGCTCCACATGCTAATAAAGAATATTTCCAAACACAGGAATAGATCACAACACGAGCACTGCCCACAGCGTCAATAACACCATCCCAAAAGATACTCTTATCGAAACCACACACAGCCTCTCTCCTGCTGTGGAAGCGACTAAGGCAGTCATTTCCTTCAGCCCAAAATTAGGCACAGCCTGCATCGTATCAAAGTATAAAGCCTGCATTCAATGATCCTTCACCAGCTTTCTCACGGAGCAAAGGAATGTTTTCCCTTGACACAGGTCAAGTCACCATCAACCCCCTGCGCTAAATCACAGCAGAGCTTGAGCTCTCCCCCACGCTACCACAGATTTAACATGTCCAGAGGACTACTCTATATATATATATTCATATATAAATAATATATATTCATTACTCACTTCCTCAACTGTCCACAAGTTTTAAAAAAATAAACTGCTGACAAAGTTGCTTTTATTGGCATGAAAACCAGGCTCCTTTATAGAGGAGCCAAAAATGCCGTGAGCAGGAGAGCGTGACAAACGGCTCAGTAAGGGCAGGATTGGCCTCCTTGGGTGTAAACGTTGATTTTTGCAGCTAAAGGAGAAAGGGTGCAGTTGCAGAGGCAGCAGCTGCAGGGCTCTGCGTGCACCAGCGTTTTGTGGATGCGCCGCCGCCTCCCTGCACAGAGTGGGATGGGAAAGGACACGAATTATTTCCACTTTATGCTGGTTTTCGTCAACTAGGCCCTGTGTTGCAACCCATAAAACCCACCTCCAATTCACAGACTGTCCAGACAGGCAGGCAACAGCACTGCCCTCGACAGTTTAGCCCCTTGCTGTGAATCAGAGATGCAGGAGGAGAAAACCCATCCCATGAAGCTATATAAACAACACGAGGAAAAGGAGAGGAGGAGACGACAGCAACATCCCACCTCTGCAGCTCAGATCCTGCTATACCATCTTCTCCCTCATCTTTTAGAAAGCTGTACCAGGCATTTTATCTGGCTGGTCTTTCATTAGCGCTGCCCGTGATGATTAACGGGAACAAAGTTGTTTCCCCGTGGACTTTTTCTCATATGGGACTAATTTATTCTCATATCTCACTGGACATCAAGAGAGACAGGGTCATGATCAGAATGGTGGGGGTATCAACCCTGCTGTCCCAGCACGGCCTCGTGTAACGGGTTGCCACGTCCCTCAGAGGGTCCTGCTCCCTTTCCATCACAATTAATGCGCAGTAAGTTATGGTCTGTATGAAGCTCCTTAAAGCAAAAGGTAACCCAGCAAAAAGGCCAATAACATCCTTGAAATACAGGCGTAGAAGCTGGAGCAGCAGGGCAAGGGATAGTAGAGCTCAACATCTAGAGTTTCCACAGATCAGCTCAAGCCTTTGCATCCAGCAACCCTTCCCAGGTACACGTTGAAACAGCCAAAAGAAGCCCTCGTTGGGTATCTTGTTCTTGCAAAAGCTTCAGTGGAAGCAGCAGGAGAGAAGGAGGGAGGCAAAGCCCATCCAGGCATTAACATCTCAATACGTGGACACTACAAGGTACTTTCCTCAAGTGAAAGAGCCTTGCAGAGAGGCTGAGCAGGCAGCTTGGGCATGAAGGTTGCCACAGGCATTTTTTTCACTTCAGAAGTTTAAAAGCAGCTCTTCAATCTATTTCTTGTTACACAACGGAAGGGAACCTTGGCAGACAGTCAAGATGCTCTAACGGCTGCTGACCACATTGCTATCAGAAGCAATTTTTTCTCCTCCTACTCTGTTCAGACCATGACAAACATCTTGGACTTGAAGGAATAACGCGGGGAAATAAATGCATGGTGAAGAAAAAAAAATTGGATTTCACGTTACTTTAATTTTTACCTCCCCAAAAAAAGCTACATGCGGGCATTTTAGGTATAGGACACTTGTTTACAGCCTGCTTATTGTTCATACTGACAATACAGTCAACGTTGCCTACACAAAGCACAAGGCAATGGAAAAGTAAAGCCTGATTTACAAACCCACAGCCAAATGCGAGGCTTTCAGCTGCCTGCAGGACACCTGTCCAAACAATCCAGGTTTCTTTGTCACAGGAAATATCTGNCAAAAAAGCTACATGAGGGCATGTTAGGTATAGGACACTTATTTACAGCCTGCTTATTGTTCATACTGACAATACAGTCAACGTTGCCTACACAAAGCGCAAGGCAATGGAAAAGTAAAGCCTGATTTACAAACCCACAGCCAAATGCGAGGCTTTCAGCTGCCTGCAGGACACCTGTCCAAACAATCCAGGTTTCTTTGTCACAGGAAATATCTGAATTATCTATGGCACCTCGGCTTCCATTTCAGCGGGACTGATGGAACCTCTAAACATAGTACGCCCAAAGTCATACTTCCGAGTTTTTTATAGACATGATAAAAATCACTCTTCAGCAGTCAGGTTATTAATGCATCAAATCCACTAAGAGAACATCACAGGTATTTTGCAGAGACTCATAAGGACTCTTTGTTCCTTCCTATCCAAAAAACAGGCAAGGAAGCTCAGAGGTAGGAGATGATGTATCTGCTGTTTAAGCTCAAGAGGAGACTTGCCTCGGACTTAACACCAGCACCAACCATGATGCAGCTATTAGAAGCAGCAAATAAAGGGAAAAGCAATCACTCTAAAGCTAGCCGCAAGCAGTAACTCCTGTCTCCCTAAAGGATGCAATCTTCTGAATTCTCTTGTCACATTTAATATCAAACTGGGTAAGTTTTATTACGAAACTCGTGACAAAGAAAAGGCAAAGATTGAACTGCCAGCTTTGGTCACTGAAGCAATATGGCCCCAGGCCTCACCTCCTTGTTGGGCACAGGTGTCCAGCAATCACATGCATATGGACCATGATTTCCAGTAACACAGGATTATTCCCCGCCAGTCTTCATTCAGACTCTCCATGAATTATTCAAGCAAAGGCTCTTCCATCATCTCCCTCGACATTCTAGCTCCAAATGATCTCCATTAGATGCTGAAAGTTCAAGGACTGCCACCACCACCAACTTGCGCCTAAAACACAGCTGAAAATTCAATTACCTGTCTCATATCACAGGGGGCATTTCCCAAAGCATGTGCTGGCTGTGGCTAGTAGCCCTGGGAGTAACACAAAGGATTAGGAGGATAAAAAGTTGGAGCCAGTTCCTGCCTGGCATTAGAAACATTTTTTCCAACAGCGGAAGGGCATGAATCTTTAATGAGCAAAGCTTTTCTGCCGATTGTTAATCCATTAAGGAAACAACATCAGAACTGATTTCTCCAGCCCGGGACCCACAGAAAAGTCCTACCTAATGCAACAACTGCACTGGGCCAGATCGAAAAAAAAAATAGTGTTAATAAATCACATGGTGGCAGCCTGGGAAACCGGCTGTGACCACAGCTCAGTCTAATTTACAGTTGGGCTTGCAGGAGGTGAGAGACAGGAAAAAGGTGGAATGTGACCCCCCCAACCTCAAATTAGGAAGCCACGTGGAGAACTGCATACGGATGTTGGTATTTCCAGCAAGAGGATTGTTACCGGAGATTGGTGCCAAAACACCCAGTCTAGCCAAGTCTCCAATATAACAGATTCTGGACCAAACAAGAGCAGATTGATCTTGCTGGTCCCTTACGTTTATTCATATCAGATCCTTGTGCACATCTCAGAGCAGTAGAACACCTCCCTCCTGCTTGATACATCCATGCCTGAAAAATGCAACACGGGAACAGAAAGATCTCTCTCCACTTGGAAATACCCAGAGGCATAGGTTGCATGAATGGGAAACTACGAGCCAAATTCACTCGCCTCTCAGCCAAAGCCTATAGGTTAATTCAGTTTTAAGAACAGAACCAGCCCAGACCAATTGTGCACTCAGTTCTGCTCAGTGCCAGTTCNGAACAGAAAGGTCTCTCTCCACTTGGAAATACCCAGAGGCATAGGTTGCATGAATGGGAAACTACGAGCCAAATTCACTCGCCTCTCAGCCAAAGCCTATAGGTTAATTCAGTTTTAAGAACAGAACCAGCCCAGACCAATTTTGCACTCAGTTCTGCTCAGTGCCAGTTCACTATTCACTGAAAGTATTTTTTCAGCAGTTGTTTGCATGGGTGAGATGATGGCGACCCAGTGCTTTCTCCTCGCCGGTGATGGTCCTCTAACTCTTGTCTAGAAGTTTGGGTTGTGCTCATTAAACAGACTTGAAGTTCTCTCCTTGCACATCGCCTGCATTAGGTCTCAGTGAAAAATTTGTGCCCCAGAGGAACTAGCAGATTTATTCTTGTGGCCGAATCTTTTTGCTCTTGATATGCTCAGTGCTGTCTGCAAAACTGAGTTATTAGCATGCAGTGTTCCCAGGTGATTGCCATTTCACACAGCAGATGTGTATGTAGGAAACAGCAAGGCAGATGTGGTAGCTGCCCAGGGTCATGCAAGAAAGAGAATAAAATAAATGTGTCCGAATCACACAATAGCTTGGAGAAGAAGGTTGAACTCAGTCTTCTGCTGACAGGTATTACAAAACAAAAAAACCCTCCACATTACCAAAACTAAGTTCCGTGGTACACAGAAAGTCCTTAAGCACATGCTTAGGTAATAAATGGCATATACAAGTCAGTACTGGATGAAATCACATCTCTGCTTTGTCACAGGGCTTGATAAAGCAAAAAATAAGGGAATTTCTTCTTTAACCTGTTGCTTGCCTTGATGGAGCATCAGTTGAGCATCCCACTGCTCCACCATCATATGCAGGGAGGTCAAGGCACACAGTTAAACGTGAAATCTTCCAACTGGAGATGGAGTGTCCCTTGGATTAGGAAGGGCTCCGCATGATGAGGCCATCTTTCTTCAAGTATTTCAGCTTCACCTTTTCAACAGACACTACTATGTATACACCTCTGACAACCATCGCTTGGGAGGTTTCCTAGGTTAGAGTCATTAAACGCTTGCTAAACGAGGAGAGCCAGATGTTCCATTTGGTTCGTAGCAGCCTCTGAAAAATCACCATCCCTGCACCAGCCATGGACTTGATATCTGCAGGACTCGTACAGATACTCTGCACAAAACTTGATTGCAAGGGCTAAACATCCCCAAACAGCGTTGAAAGCAACAGGACATGACTTTAGAGCAAGGTTCGTGCCTTTGTTCATCAAGGCTCAGCCAAACTAGTCCCATCCTTCTCTGGATTTCAGATCATTCACGGGCTGTATTCCTCAAGCATAATACAGATGTCTCCACTGTGTTGGGTTGCGACTAACACAAGCATCTTGACCATCTCCAGACTCTCAACTGATATTAGAGCAATACGGCCTGGGCGACCAAAAGCTTTTGTCTCATTTTCACACAAATATTCCCAGGAATTTCTTCCACGAAGCTTCTTCCCAGAAAGCATTCAAGATCAATGAAGGAAGTTCTACTCTGTCAGCCAGAAAATTTAGCACAAAAGGATCTACAAAAGCTATAAATCAAGGTGGAAAAAGCTCACTACAAAGAGTACACAAGCATCACTCTCTCCTCACATCTACTCCTAAGAGTCTCCTCTCAGAAACTCACATCCCCAGCACAGAGGTGTTGAAAAGCAAGTCATATCACCACATGGACAGGCTCCTTTCACCGCATCAAGAGAAATTAGACAAGCTATTCTTGGGTTGCGGCAATAAATTCAGAACACAGTAGCACACTAGAAACAAAACAAGGCAGTGTCAAATGGGATAAACCAGCCCATAAAAGCAATTGCACCTCAGACGCTATAGAGCTTGCTAAACTGCTTCTAAATTATTAGGTTTGGCCTGCTCTAACATGCCTGCCTGCCTTGAGCAACAATCTATAGGTTTATTGGATTATAAATTAAAGTCAACAACTCTAGCAGGGTACAAATCAAAAATCTGCTTTGGAAGCACAATTATCATGATTCCATAAATACTGATACATGGCACCTCCCTTCTTTTATTCTTTATTACATTTATGATTCACTTGAATATTATAATAAAATTCTGCAGCATGAGCACCTCTCCCCAACAGCATCTTCTTAACCAAATAATCTTTCTGTACTGGCTAAGAAAATACCCCACAAACCAGGGCATTTACTCATCTCTGCAGGGGGATATACAGAAGCAGGAGGCAAAAAATCCACTCTGCATGATGATGAATAAGGAAGCACAACAGCTGAGATCCAACAGATTTTTCTCCACCGACCCACTTGGCTGGTTGATGGAGAAGACAGGAAAGAAAGGTGAGAAACTTCACCAAACAGTGATTCAAGAGCACAGCCAAATTTCAAATTCAAATTTGCCTTAGCAAATCCTTCTTTTATTGGGCTCTTTGAACAAGTAACCTGGTCAATGGGCTAGACCAGCTGGGAATTGCACAAACATGTTTGGAGCGCCTCAGAGATGTCTAATGAGTCAGAAAGGTTATACGGAAGCGAAAGGCAAGCAAGGAGGGGCAAATCTATTGCAGTTCCCACTCACTTCTTCCCCAGGGTTGGGTGAGCATCTGCCAAGACTCATGTATTCACGCAGAACGTAGAGTTTCCGTTTTCCCTTCCACCTCTCTGGTGAACCCAATGTGGCATCTACAGCTTCCCACAATCCTGATTGTCATTCATGTTACCATGAAACGTTGTGAACTGTGGGACTATTTGACCAGCCAGAGCACACTGCAAACCTCTGCAGCGTCCAAACTTTGGAAAATTGCACCAACCTTGCTCCTCAGCTAAGGTCTGTCCAGCCACTGCTGCCAGTTTTCACAGATGTGAAAACCACAGGCCTGAAGATATGTGTTTGGAAGATTTTTCTAGTTTGCTGACCAGAACATGACAAATGTACAAGCAAAGCTGCTTTGTAGCCTTAAAAGGACCCACAGTAGAAAATGAAAAAATAAATAATAATAAAAAGCAACTCTAAGAGCTAGAGGGACTCCCCTGAATCTAGAAATTCCCCCCAAAAGTTGTCCTTTGGGGCAGAGACACAACTTTATTTGTCTTCTGAGGGCACACAGCAGCGTTTGAACACATGGCAGACACTGGAAGGAGATTTACTGCTTGCTTAGTCCATAACCCTGCCAGCTCCCCACCTTTTACAAGTTCTGCCAAGAATTCAGTTTATCTCATTTCCCATCAACCTGGGTGCCTGCTCTAGCCCAGTTTTGTACTCCTTAACTATACGGTGTTTTTAATCGGGACATATTCAAAGAAAACAATTCAGCCTTTTTCAAAGATGAACCATCATCAGATGCTCCAGAGCGAAAGTCACAGAAAGGCCAAAGAAATCGATAGATCTGTATCAAGGTTCAAATAGCAGCCAGTAAGTAATAAGAGCATCTTGAAAACAACTGCATTGTTGAACATCTAACATCCCTGTANCGACCAAAAGCTTTTGTCTCATTTTCACACAAATATTCCCAGGAATTTCTTCCACGAAGCTTCTTCCCAGAAAGCATTCAAGATCAATGAAGGAAGTTCTACTCTGTCAGCCAGAAAATTTAGCACAAAAGGATCTACAAAAGCTATAAATCAAGGTGGAAAAAGCTCACTACAAAGAGTACACAAGCATCACTCTCTCCTCACATCTACTCCTAAGAGTCTCCTCTCAGAAACTCACATCCCCAGCACAGAGGTGTTGAAAAGCAAGTCATATCACCACATGGACAGGCTCCTTTCACCGCATCAAGAGAAATTAGACAAGCTATTCTTGGGTTGCGGCAATAAATTCAGAACACAGTAGCACACTAGAAACAAAACAAGGCAGTGTCAAATGGGATAAACCAGCCCATAAAAGCAATTGCACCTCAGACGCTATAGAGCTTGCTAAACTGCTTCTAAATTATTAGGTTTGGCCTGCTCTAACATGCCTGCCTGCCTTGAGCAACAATCTATAGGTTTATTGGATTATAAATTAAAGTCAACAACTCTAGCAGGGTACAAATCAAAAATCTGCTTTGGAAGCACAATTATCATGATTCCATAAATACTGATACATGGCACCTCCCTTCTTTTATTCTTTATTACATTTATGATTCACTTGAATATTATAATAAAATTCTGCAGCATGAGCACCTCTCCCCAACAGCATCTTCTTAACCAAATAATCTTTCTGTACTGGCTAAGAAAATACCCCACAAACCAGGGCATTTACTCATCTCTGCAGGGGGATATACAGAAGCAGGAGGCAAAAAATCCACTCTGCATGATGATGAATAAGGAAGCACAACAGCTGAGATCCAACAGATTTTTCTCCACCGACCCACTTGGCTGGTTGATGGAGAAGACAGGAAAGAAAGGTGAGAAACTTCACCAAACAGTGATTCAAGAGCACAGCCAAATTTCAAATTCAAATTTGCCTTAGCAAATCCTTCTTTTATTGGGCTCTTTGAACAAGTAACCTGGTCAATGGGCTAGACCAGCTGGGAATTGCACAAACATGTTTGGAGCGCCTCAGAGATGTCTAATGAGTCAGAAAGGTTATACGGAAGCGAAAGGCAAGCAAGGAGGGGCAAATCTATTGCAGTTCCCACTCACTTCTTCCCCAGGGTTGGGTGAGCATCTGCCAAGACTCATGTATTCACGCAGAACGTAGAGTTTCCGTTTTCCCTTCCACCTCTCTGGTGAACCCAATGTGGCATCTACAGCTTCCCACAATCCTGATTGTCATTCATGTTACCATGAAACGTTGTGAACTGTGGGACTATTTGACCAGCCAGAGCACACTGCAAACCTCTGCAGCGTCCAAACTTTGGAAAATTGCACCAACCTTGCTCCTCAGCTAAGGTCTGTCCAGCCACTGCTGCCAGTTTTCACAGATGTGAAAACCACAGGCCTGAAGATATGTGTTTGGAAGATTTTTCTAGTTTGCTGACCAGAACATGACAAATGTACAAGCAAAGCTGCTTTGTAGCCTTAAAAGGACCCACAGTAGAAAATGAAAAAATAAATAATAATAAAAAGCAACTCTAAGAGCTAGAGGGACTCCCCTGAATCTAGAAATTCCCCCCAAAAGTTGTCCTTTGGGGCAGAGACACAACTTTATTTGTCTTCTGAGGGCACACAGCAGCGTTTGAACACATGGCAGACACTGGAAGGAGATTTACTGCTTGCTTAGTCCATAACCCTGCCAGCTCCCCACCTTTTACAAGTTCTGCCAAGAATTCAGTTTATCTCATTTCCCATCAACCTGGGTGCCTGCTCTAGCCCAGTTTTGTACTCCTTAACTATACGGTGTTTTTAATCGGGACATATTCAAAGAAAACAATTCAGCCTTTTTCAAAGATGAACCATCATCAGATGCTCCAGAGCGAAAGTCACAGAAAGGCCAAAGAAATCGATAGATCTGTATCAAGGTTCAAATAGCAGCCAGTAAGTAATAAGAGCATCTTGAAAACAACTGCATTGTTGAACATCTAACATCCCTGTAAGCGGAGGGAGGCAAGGGAAAACCAGCATGCCACTAAAACACTGAATTGATCTCCTCCAGCAGAGCAGGCTGGCCTGGAGCAATACCTTGAAGAAGTTTTTCTTGGACCACGCGCAAGTCCTAGACATGTGAACTCTCCCCACTTTCTGCAGAATCTATCTTATCCTTTCTTTCCCTGCTTCGTAAGGTTGTGAAAGGAGATCACGTCTGCCTTCAGCCATGAAGAAGAAATGCTGCTCGGCAGACAAGAAAAAGGTGGTGCCTGTGGCAAGAAGGTCTGGCAAACCTCACAAACTGCAACCTGACTCCTTTGCGCTTCGTTTCTCCTCCTTGTCCACAAACTGGGAGGACCGTGTACTGCAAGGATTCATTCCGAGCCAGAAAAAATTACTTTTTCTTTAACAAGTGCAGTAAGCACAAGTGAAAAGGAAGAACTACATGAGATGAAGGGAGCAGGGATAGAATAGCACAACTGATTCACAGAAATATGGCCTATTTTCCTTAAAAGCCAACACCAGTAAAGCTTTTCCAGAGGAATCATAATGGTCAACAACTTCATACAACAGTCAAGCAGATGTCTGCTGCATCCGTATTTTATTTTTGCCTGCAGTTCAGAAACAGGGAAACAAGAGGTTAGATCTTTAATTTCTCAGGAGTCCACAACTCTGACATCTCTTTGCTTCCAAAAGGCACAATACTGTTTGTGAGCCCTGAAAACAATTAAAAATATTTGCTTCTCGCACCAAGCCCATCACAGGATGCCTGCACTTGTTTGGCTCCGAGATCACAGCAGTAGGTACATTTTATAGGCACAAGCAGTTGCATAGAGATAACCCAACCTATTGCCTTCTGCCCACAAACCTTCTCAATGTCTCTACAGGAAAAGTAACACTTTGAAGAGGAGACTGATCCGGATAATTTGGCTTTCAATATTCACAAAGTCTACAAAAAGATACACGGTGACCCTGAAGTTGTCTTTCAAGCTCAGAGCCCACAAAAGTAACGTCTCTATTCACAGACGGCAAATCAATCCTGACACCCTCTCTAGACCTCTGAGAAAATTAAAATCATTTTTAAAACCCAGCAAACTCTGACATCTGCAATTTGACTGCAACAGGACCCCGAGGAGGATAAATAGCTGCAGTTTTGCAGACAGGAATGACAGAGCACACAGCTATGGAGGACTCCTTCCCTACCATTTTAAATAATTAGATTCAGATGTATATAACTCTCCTCCCACCAAATTATAGGAAAGCAAATCTACTGCAGAAAGTTATAACAAATATAAAACTGTAGACAAAAAACACGCAAGAAGCACATGAGTTATTTCACAAGCTTTCATCATTTGGACCTCTTGGAGCAAGTCCAGAGGAAGCNTTTAAATAATTAGATTCATATGTATATAACTCTCCTCCCACCAAATTATAGGAAAGCAAATCTACTGCAGAAAGTTATAACAAATATAAAACTGTAGACAAAAAACACGCAAGAAGCACATGAGTTATTTCACAAGCTTTCGTCATTTGGACCTCTTGGAGCAAGTCCAGAGGAAGCCCACAAAAATGATCAGAGGGCTGGAGCACCTCTCCTGTGAGGAAAGGCTGAGAGAGTTGGGGTTGTTCGGCCTGGAGAAGGGAAGGCTCTGGGGAGACCTTACAGCAGCCTTCCAGTGCCTGGAGGGGCCTACAAGAGAGCTGGGGAGGGACTTTTTACATGGATGTGGAGTGATAGGACGAGGGGTAACGGATTTAAACTGAAAGAGGGGAGATTTAGATGAGATATTGGGAACAAATTCTTCACGACGAGGGTGGTGAGACCCTGGCACAGGTTGCCCAAAGAGGTGGTTCATGCCCAATCCCAGGAAACATTCGTTCAAGGTCAGGTTGGACAAGGCTCTGAGCAACCTGGTCTGGTGGAAGATGTCCCTGCTCATGGCAGTGGGGTTGTATGACAGTTAAAGTTCCCTTCCAACCTGAACTATTCTATGATTCTATGACCGTCAGTGTTAGTGTCCTTACATAGTAAACATGGCTTAGTAGAGCTAAAGTCCTCCTTAAGCAAAATTTCAGGAAGCCAAGAAAAACAAACCGTAATCCTATTTCAAGCCAGCGCTATGATCATAGACAAAAGTGTTTAAACAAAGCTCAAACGGTTGATACATGAATTACTGAGCTCAAAGCCTCTTTTCACCAATTCAAAAGACAAGCAAAAAGCATTTCATCACAACCCCATAAGCAAGCCAAGAGTCCAAAAATTTGCCAGTACATTTGTTCAGTTATCTTTCCCCCAAAGTATGTCCACATATTTATTTTTTCTTCACTTATTAATTCCTTCCTATTCATCTTTTGTCTCTGATGACCCAGGAAAGAGAATGTAAGCTCTCAGTTTTGGGGCGGGTTAACCTTTTCTCTATACAGTGCTCTCCAGGAGGATAGGCAGCAGCTCATCCTCTAAACACTATGCAAAGCCATCCAAAAATGCAATTTCTGTTTCTAGGAATAATATTTCTAAAAAAAAAAAGCAACAAACCCAGAGGTAAGGTTGGAAAACAAACCTCCAACTCCCAAGCCCCTTTTCCAAAGCAGATACTTCCCAGAGCCCCACAGCAAAGTGTCTTTAGCACTTTGTTTTCTTTTCTCTGAACTTGAGGCACGCTTATTTTACTTTTCCAGAGTTGCCAGAAGGACAACTATTGCACAAACTATTCAAGAGGCAAGAAGAATAGATAGCTACTGTGTTATGATGAATGCTTGTCTAAACATCCACCGTTTCTCTCCACCAACTCTCAAAATCAAAATATTTTTGGATTATTAGCTGCGTTTTCCCCACTCTAGCCAAGACCCGGTGGGAAGGCGGACACAATGCAGGATGCGACACATGAATTCATTTCAAATCAGAAGATATCAGCACTTTGCCTTTTGAACAGCTACATCCAAAGTTAAGAGGCTTGCAAGCCGTTTCTGGGCTTTACCTAATGTACTCCGTCTCAACCCGTCGTAGTATAAAGCAGCACTGTTTGAGACTAAAAGGCAGCACAGTGACTTGCAGTTACAGGTACACTTACCGCAGCTGCCTTCATGCGTTTGTTAAACTACCGTGATCCCTGCGTCAAAATAGGATTTTGGTCTTCACCAGATGGGAAATGATTAAATTGTTCTTTGCAACTATTTACTACCCTGACTGAGAAGGCTGCCTGATTATTTAAGTGCATCTTAATCCAGAACGCTCCAGCAAGCTGCACCCAGCTGGTCACCTGCCAATCCACCCAGCAGCTGCAGCACTGGGTGCACGATGACAACTCAAGGGCAGTCCTTTTACTCAGGGTCACCTCTGGTTTTGAAAGTGTCTTTGCACCTCTCTGCATATTTAGACCATCCCAATTTGGCCCAGCATCCAGGTGGGCTGTGCACAAGCATTTCCACTGAATACAGGTGCAGGTGTGTTTGCACTTGTGGTTTTAAACTAAAAACTTGGCACACCTCTAGTTATCATCTTGTCTTCCGGACATCTAGCCCCAGCCTGCAACATGTCATTTGCCCAGCCCGATCTGACAAACGGCTCTCCAGTCAATGACTGTAACTGGTATCCCATTAAGATGAGCCATATACGAAAAGCAACAGTTCTGCAACTGTGATTGCCTAATACAGAATAAAATCCCAGTAAATTTAGGCTACTTGCCTCTTACATTTGTTCCTGATACTGAGACCAGAACTTCAGACTTTTGACTTTTCCCCCCCTAACACTTGGAACCTATTTACTTATATCTAGCCAAGAAGTTGCAATAGACACTTCTTATAAAGTCAGGCCCAAAGACTACATCTTTCTCCCTAGACAATTGGAAAAGGGAGAAATAAGAGTCCTAAATAACAGCTAGGATTCTTCTTCAAAGCTGTGTATTAATGCAGCTTTCACAGTATTTCTTCCAAGGGAAGTTTTACCCCATAGCACAGAAATGGGAACTGACTCTTTCATATACAGAGATTAAATGATCATCCAAATGCATATAAACGGCAACCTACATTTCAGAAGCAAGCTAGCATCCTAACATCCCCTCTTAACATCCTCCTGAAGCCAACAGGAGATGAGTTACCTTAAATCAGGAGACAATTTGAGCCCTTCAGGAATGCCCCAGTGTCCTTGCAGTACGAGGATTTCATTCTAGCACCAATCCTTGAACACAGTGTCATCTTGTGCCATGCTAGGGTGAGAAACTTAGGTTCCCCAGTCTCCAATCTGGTATCCAGAGTAAATCTCATGTCTTATAGCAGAGGCTGTTGGCATGGCCAACCAAGCTTACACCCAGACAACCCAGGAGCATAACCTACCATGGTTCCTCCTAGACATGCTACTTCTTTTCAGCCAACTGATCTTAGAGTTGAGCTTCAAAGGGTTGAGTCACTCATCACTGCTCAACTCATCTGAAAAAACAACTTACTACTGTCTTGTATTTTGAGAGGTTAGTAGAGAAAACAGCTCATGCACGATCAAAAAATTGCCTCCATAACCTTTCCAGCACCCATCTGTGATATCCAATGAAGGACAGCAAGGCAAGGTCAGCATGGAGCAATAAACTCCTTAACAGTGCTGCTCAGCCGCACAGTCAACCCAGCAGTCTTACATGGGGAAAGTGAGAAGAGTCTATACAGAAAAGCCAAAAAGTGCCAAAAAGCACCAGGACCCTTTGCCTCCTGTCTTCTCCACGCACAATGCACAGGCTACGTTCACGTTGCTAGAGACTGCTCTTTGCTAACCCCAAACCACCCTGTTACGTTAAAACACTGCAAAGACGATCAATTAGGCAGAACACAGAAGTCCTTTCGCAGAATGAGACAGTATGCAAGAAGAATCAAGTTCAGCATATTCTCTTTTAGATTTTTGCCTTCATTAATCCACAGAGGTAAAAAATGTTGCTTAAGAGACTTTTATCTCGAATCTTTTTACTTACAAGTGTTTCTGAGAGGTCCAGCAGTTCAGCTCCTGTGGCTCAAGGGGTGACACTGGATATGTCAACATTGAAGCCATGGGAAAAGCAGGAATCCTCAGAACTAACACTGAAGGGTGTGAAAGTTGCACTTCCATAAACCTTGGCCTCCTATCAGATCAGAAAACTCTGGGGAATTTGGTTTGTAAAGGCTTTAGGACCTCTCACCTCATGCATGCTTTCCTCCAGAGCATATAGACTACAGAAAAGGAGAAGTTTAGTAAAGCAAGAGGAAGGAAGGGCACAGGGGGCAGACTCTAGATCCATCCCCTTACAACAAAAATAGGGGCAGACTGGGTGTATAGACATAAGTATGCATTGAGGCACATCACCAAGATGCTGCAGAAAAGCAGCAGATACATCCACTTTGCAGGCAAGAGCGGTGGCAAAACAGGAGCTAAGGACAGGACGCTACCACACCACCATGATGATCAATGGTCCCTTTCCAAAAAAGCCAGAGCTTTAAGCTATCAAAACACACGTCAGTCAACATGTTACCAAGCATCAGCTTATTTGGCAGAAGACATGGGATAGGCAGGACCAGACTATGAAGAACAGCACAGAACAGAGCTTCTACAAACCTGGGATTTTGAACCCAGTCATCATGGACTGGGACAACACTGGATCTCAGTTCACAAAGGATGGAAAAAAGTACAGCTTTTACCCACATGTTATCGTGCACCAGCCCAGGAGGTAAATTTTGTGCAGCTGCATGTCAAAACCACATTATCCTAGGAATGGAATGGGACAAAGACTCCAGTATTGCCTACCCAGCCCCGTGTTTGGTGTCTGAAGTGAATGCCAATGTATTTGACAGGCAAATGAAGAAATTCAGTTTCCTTCTTGCACACATGGTTGCAGAGTTATCACCATCATCACAGCAAGAAGCAGCAGCTTTAGGTTAAATAAACAAATCCATAAAGTTTCAGAGCTGGTTTTGCAACACCATCCATCCCTGAGGATTGCATTCCCTGGGGCTTGAAAGCTCTCAAAAAAACCCAGCCTTCTTCCTTTGTAAAGGAGGTGAATGACTCCCAGGTAGCTCCTGGATGGGGCAGCGGACACCACACCGTCCAATGCTCCCATTTTTTCATGCTGAGGTAGACCCTGAGCTCTCCATCCAGGCACACGGCCCCAGACTCCTCCCTGGACAGGGGCACACACACCTCAGACACCCAAGAAACAGGCAGTGTACTACAATTCCCCTCTACGCATTTGTGAGCAGCCATAGGGAACAAAAGACGATACACGTACTGCAGGCAGTCTCAAACCAGACATACCCCTCATAACTTCAAACAGTCCTAGCTGCCTGTAAACTAGCCTGAACCAGAGTCTGTTTGGAGAAGGAGGTACCAGAGGAACCTGCCAAGATCAGGGCCTTCATTACAGAAGCATCGTCATTCCCATCCTTCAGAAGACACAAATTTCTCACCTAGGAACCGACTTCCCAGAGATAACTGGGTGGCATTTAACGTATCCGCTGATCTTGCATCTCGAAGGCCTTCTCCATCTACAGGAGAGACATGTTAATCTGAAGACCATCACTTGCAAATTTTCCCTTTCAGCTCCATGCCTAGAGTCCTCTCCTGATCCTGAATCCCTCTCCTTCTAAAGCTTCCTTTAAATATACTCTTTTGTCATTATTCTCTGTAGTCTCATCCATTCCAGCATGGAGAAGAGGTGATTTTAAGAGATCCAACTGACATTTGTAAAATTAACTCAATATGCTGCTCTGCTGGGTGGTCAGCCTTGTTTTTAAAAGCTTTTTACCCCCCGTACAAGCATTTCAGCACACAGACCTCTCTTGCCCATCCCCTTCGAAACCTCCAAGGCTGTTTTGGCCAGCTCAGCCATCCGTACGTGCCAGATCAGATCGCAGGTGACATGGCACACCGTGTGCCCTTGACCCCTCAGCAATCTCACGGGTCACCTGCATGGGAAGCAAGAGCACTTCTCAAGTGACCGTCACCCATTTAGCAGGAGGAACAAAGGGGATTTTCCTCCATAGGCACTGGTTTGGGGGCAGCATCACAAGGAGGGACGTGCGCGTCTTTAGATATCACTGCTATCGTTAGGTTTGGGCACAAACAGCAGCTGCACAGACAAGCCTGGAAGCAATGCGGGTGGCAATATCCACTCTATAATACAACAGCTGGACTCGTCGCTACCCGAGGGTCACAAAAGAGCCCCAATTTGGCACCGCTACCTCTGACCCTAACCCCCTGCCAAATGTGCAGATGGCCAAAGCCAGCCCCTCTGTTTTCTGCGACAGAGCAGCCCTCATCAGGAAAATCCCAACCCTCTGTGCCCTGCAGCTTCATTTGCGCAAGAACTACAGATGTCTAATATCTGTGGAAGTCAAAAGCCATATTAATCACTTCAATGCACTTGTACCCCTCGAGCTGTATTTGCTAAATCTTGTCTTTCCCCTGGTTTCTGATACAGGTTTTTACCAGCATCTCCCTTCGCCATGAAGACATACACGGGGCACTGAAGATCAGTGGAGAGGAGAAACCGGAGCTGCAGAGCTCAGGTAGGTTTTAACCTGCTCCAAGGAGGACGCAAATATACACAGAAGAAACAGCGACAGCCGGAAATTCTCTTCTTTTAATATTTTTTTTTAAATCCTTCCCTCCAGGAGTTTGAACACAGTTTTAATATCTACTGCCCAACAGCATCTGAGCAAGTTTGTCCTGAAACTTTTGTTCAAGTGCTTAAAGAAAGTAGAAAAATATGAATAACACTGCCCAACAGTCCCTCTGTTTCTGAGAAGTGCCATGAATGTCACCTAGCTCTTTTCTTTATAGACCTCAAAGCAGGGGAAAAACAATCTCTTTCTCAGTCTGGTGTTGTCTTAAAATCAGCATCATCAGGAACAAGAGTACAAGAACTCATTGTCCTCGGCAAGCTCCAGCGCAAACGAGATACCCGAGTTAGAAGGAGTTCGCATTTGAACAGTCTGCTGTTACTCACTTTGCGGCTCTCATGGAGAGAGATTACAGAACAAGGGAGAAAAGTAGAACAGGGAAGAAGGCAGGGGTAGAAGTGAATTACATAAACTCAAAGCAACATGTATAATTTTACTGCCAAGGAAGGGGGGGGAATAATTTTTTCATGGCAATGTTAGATGCTGAACAATCCTGTGTTGCTGGAAGCGCTGCAGAAACGGAGAAGCTGGAGCCTTTCTTCGCCCCCACCTCTTGCTTTTTCCGACCTCGAATCCTCCGCAGGCTTCAAAGGGATTGTTCCCAGCAGGGACATCGTCCCCTCATCCATGGCTGTCCCTACAGAGGATACCACCGAGCATCAGCACCAGGGCTCAGAGACCTTTTGTTTTTTCCCCTCTGGACCTCATTCACCCTCCCAACTTCACTGCAGACTTCTGAAGCAGGAAAGTCCAGCAGTTGCTTTAAAAACCATTACACCATATCATTGCTTTTTGTTTGCTTTATTAAGCACTTCCATTCAGCATTACAAGGCACCTCTGAAAAACACTTCAATCGGCAGTAACGACCATAATGGGGGCTTTAGCAGTCATTTCAGCCTCTTCTAACTCTCTAATAGCTTTAAACATTGGTTGCAAGTGTTGAAAATCTCAAATTTGATTTGTTTTCAAGCCGCAGAGGCGCTGGACTAATAAAACATTGAGTGTTGGCCTCTCATAAAGCAGCTTTAGTACTAACCGCTCAAACCAGTCAATGTGTAAACACCAGCAAATGTTTCCAAATTTCCCCCTCCAGTATGATATCCAGTCTTGCTGTTGGGAGTCATTTCCAAAGCAAAGATAGAGCGGCACCCTTAAGAGCAGCATCTTAAAGGTAAGATGACTATTTTTAGTTGCAGGCAAGTCAGAGGGAGTGGAGGGAGGAGACGAAGACAAGTCTTCCATCTCCAAAGATGTCCTGCGGTGCTTTACAAGGCAGCCCTCAGTAAGCAGGAGGGCAAGTCAGGAACCCCCAAAAAAAAAACGGGTCCAAGAGCA
>VZSC01014416.1:0-23087 GCA_013398225.1 Steatornis caripensis
ACGGAGAGAAGCGCCCGCCCGACGGTGCCGGCAGCTGCGCGGCAGCCAAACCCTGGCCCAGGCAGCGAAGCAGAGTGGACCATTGCCGCGCTGCAACCCCCTCCTCTGGCTGGCTCCTGGGGGCAGCGGCAAGACGGAGCTACGCGGCCAACATTAGAAACGAATCCCAAGCGAACCCCCGGTCTCGCTCAAATAAAGGCAAAGTCGCAAAGACGCTAAAGCGGCATTTTCCCGCTGGGCATACCCGCAGGCATACCACATGCTGCGTTCTCCGCGCCCTGAGCTTAAACCTTCACGAGTCGGTACAAACCACCTTCCGGCTGCGAACTAACACTTAGCCAATGCGTTAAGTTAGAAACAAGGCAAGACGTGAGTGACCATGGGAGAAAAGAAGGAAAAACTCGAGAAAGTTTGGCCTCATCAGAAGGAGGATTTGAGAACAGACGCTCAAATTGGGGACGCGTGAGCAGCAGTGCTGGCCGCGGTCACCCGCTGGGACGCTCGGCTCTGACTCCACTGCACGTCGCCGCTTACCGCCGGGTGACAAGCGGGTTAGAGCAGTGTTGGTCACAGCCAACACTTAAAATTTTAGGAAGTGTTCCCAGCCACGAGCTTCCACAGTTCTTCAGGTTCAGCGAATGCTGCAGCTCCCGGAGATTAAAACACGTGTTTGTCGCAGCGAGCCAGAAAACGGGGAGAGAAGAGAACAGACGACGAAAAGGCTATGACGCGAGAAGCCGGCACAGCAGCCTCGGGCCATTGCAGAGGTGTAACACGCGAACGACTGCTTCCTTGACGCCGACCCCCACCTGGAGCCACGCGTGTGAAACAGCTGCTGGAAGTGATGTTAAAGTGGCGCCCGTGGAGCGGCGCGTGTGGGAACGCCGGGCGCCCGCCCCTCCTGCTCCTCGCCAGCCCCGGGCCGGGCCAGACCGCGTCGTCAGGTGAGCGAATGTTTTTAGCAGCTACAGTAAAGTACCGGGGAAACAGCTTTCAGGATCTTCTACCGATCTGTTTTTTGCAAAACGGTCTTGTCAAAAGCTAACGCCGACTCTCGAAGATAAGGAGCAAACGCTTCCACACGCGTCGTACAGCCCAGCCACCTATCTGGGCTGAAGACAGAAGCTTAGCTCGCCTGATAAAGACTTGGAAAAGGTTTTAGGCAGAAAACTTGCATTATTTGTTTTCTACCAGAGCTTTACCCAATGTCTATAGAGCACCTCAGAACTCCACCCCGCGGCTCCGCCAACGGAGCCGCTGTCAAGACAAAATCTCTCTCAGCCCTATTTTGTTTCCTGCTTGGACCTCTCCAGAGCCTGACGTTTGGTTTTATACGAGCTCTGATTAAAGACCGAGACAGCAAGCTCTCAGTGTCCGATTTCCACTGACAAAATTCCATCTCATCCCTCTGGACAGAGCTTGGAGGGTGGCGTTGAAGCAGGTTTGGGCAAAACAAGCCCATTTTAAGGCTCCCCGACGGCACCACAGAAACGGCGCTGCTGGGGAGCCAGGGCTCTGCTCCACACCCGCGGAACCTTCCCCTACAGCTGCCAGCAAAGACCTCAAGCCCGGCAATTAAAGATCGGCATTATAAACGACCCGACGCCTCATTTCGCATTCACCTTCTCCGTTTCTCGGGGACTCCAGACCTGGAAGCACGCGTTGTCGTGCAGAGCGTCTCCCGCGCTGCCTATGTTTGCACAGTGAGCTGAAACCCCGACACCACGCTGTACCCTGCACTGCTCCTGCTGCTGCGTTTCTTCAGACCGTGGTCTTCCACCTCTCCAGTTTCCTTTATGTTTTTGGTGTATTTTAGCAGAAAACAATCCGTGGTTTCACAGCTCTTCACCGAAAAAAATCTCCAGACCGTCGGAGCTCTCAAACCAGACACCGGCCAACTACAGCGTCTGCAGGAATTAGCGTGCAATGGTCGCGATTTCCAAGTTTTCCCAGGACTTCCCGCAGAATCCTACCACCACCGCCAACAGAGGATGGCCTCCGCGACAGCGAGCAGCAATTCAGGGTTCTGTCCTTAAAAGCTGCCCCCCTGAAATCCAAACAAGGGTTGCCGGGGCCTGTGTAGAGAGCTCAAAAGGAAAAACGATGGAAGAAGCGACTCCCGCGCCCGAAGCGGTGCTCCCCACGCAGCCAGCCGAGGCCCAGTGTTACTCCGAGACCCCAGCCGGGTTTTCGCAGCTGCCTGGGCACCGAGACGGACGCACCGCGGGACCCCTGCGCCTCTGCCGTGGCGGTTTCTCTTTCCATGCGAAAATCATTCGGTATTTACTGTCAAACCACCCCTGCGACGTTTTCAGCCATCGGGAAAGTCACGTCGATAAATAATGACTGCGTTTTCAGCAGGTTTGTGATATTTAACTAAAACAGGACTTAAAGGCAGGCTGCTCTGGCGAATCCCAACACTGACAGCAAACGCTGGATTTGAGTCCTTACCCTCTTCTGCTTTTGCATGCTTGCTACAACTCAGGGTAATAAACCTTTCTTCCCCACTTTTGTTGTGATGAGAAGTGCATTTTTTCACAGAATTCTTGAATTTAACTACTGGGATGTGCCTGCCGCTCTTCTGTATCTTCCATCACGCAGCTTAACAACACCGCAAGGAGAAAGCTGCAGCTGCGACTGGACAAACAGACCAAGATACCAAAGCAAACGCACCCTTCCCCTCCGCATCAGGAAACAGAGCGGCAAACAGCAGCAGAAGCAGCATCTGAAGCCACGACCCGGTAGCAGCGGAGTTCAAATGCCGCTGTGCGTCGCCGAAGACGCCGCTTAGGAAAGGTGAGGAGCAGGGAGGCGAGGACCACGCACGCGTCCCATCCAGATCGAGCATGCAAGACCTGAGCAGGGAAGAAGGGAGAAAACAGACGGAGTCTTTAAATTTGGCAAACCTCCCTGCCGAAGCCGCGCCGTCAAACGGCCGATCGCATCATATCCAACCTCAGGCGCTCACAGCCTCTTGTGACGTTGCAAAATAAAGACGTGAAGTTAACAACCGCTCCCTCGCAACGTCTGTGCTGCTGTAGTCAGAATTAAAAGCTTTCGAAACAGGTCAGAGTTCCCAATTTTAAAACGCTAGATACCCTAAAAGCCTGGCTCTTTAACCGAGAACAAGCTGCTCTTTAACTAAAAGCCAGTATGGCGCAGCATTTGGTTTACAGCTCTTTCATTTTTGCTCGGGGCGGGCGCCTCCTTTCTGTGTTTTAGCCCTAAAGTAAGAGTATCCAAATACTTATTTTTTTTTTAATAAAGCCCTTGGGGAGTCCACCCTCTCCCCCCGTCACTTTGTCAGGTCAAATCCCCGCCGCGCTCTGCTGTAGGATAAAGCAGGAGCCGCAGCCGGGCAGCAGCACCCTCCTGCTCCGCTCGCAGCTTGCGTTACCTCCAGCAAAGGGAACAGCCCCGAATCCTGGGAACTAACACACAGATCTGTTCTTCTCAAAATCATAAATGCCAGAAGTGAATCAATTGGAATGCTGTTTACTTGTTCGTGAATGAGAAATCTGTCTCGCAGAAGCAGCTGGGAAAAAAAGCAGCATTTTTGTGTGCTAGCAGCGGCTAAAGCCGACGCTGCAGAAAATGCTCAGCGTATTCCTCACCGCTCTGTGCTCTAGAACGGCTACCGCGAGTGAACTGCGGCAGAAAGCAACACGGGGCTAGCAAATATTCAGTGATCCTTCCTCCCTCCTCAGGATAATTTTTTAAATTATCACCATTAAAAAACCCTAAAAATAGGAAGCGCAGCAACGCGCTGACTATCCTTGCAGAATACGCTTCCAGGTACCTGGCAAGTTCCTCAGCTTTTACACCGTGTTCACATTGTGCCGGCACTCACAGAACAAGCACAGGAGATAATTTTAATGAAGTGAACTTTGATCATGGCCTCCCACAAGCGCACGCGTGTCACGGCTGCAGAGAGCAACGCAGAACCGCACAAGGCCGTTGCAAGCGCCTCCAGAGTCATCCCTGCGAGCACCGGGACGTCTTTTCAAAGGCATCAGGGAAGGTGCAGAGGTTCAGCTCCCACCGGTTTACGGGTAAAAGCGGGTATCTCCCTGCTCCTCGCGCCTGGGAAAACCTCACCAGCCGCCCCGCAGGCCGAGGGCGTAGCTTCTTGATCTCCTTACTACGCTGCATTAAAGAGGAGATTTAAAACCGCTGGAAGACGACCCACAGCCTCCGCTGTCGACTGCTCGCTGCTGTCGTGGCGGCAGTAAGCAAACAGGGGTTCCACTGCTTACTCGGCTTTTCGTGCCTCTGCCCAGCCTCAGCGTTCAGGCGGAGCCACGCCACCGGCAGCTCCCAGAGCAGACACCAGCCCTTGATTTCAGAGCCCGCTCGTTCTTCTGTCCTCAGACATTTTATTTGCTTAGCGCCAATGAGGAAAAAAAAAAAAAAGAGGCCCCGGCAATTTTTTTTTTGTATTCTAATGTTACCAGGAAACCAGGAATACTGCCGCAGCACCACAGCACGATGGCACGGGAGCGTTATTTACTTCATAGCCTGGAGGATGAGGCTTTTGTATTCCGCAGCACATTGCTTGAATAACGAGAAGGAAGGCGCTCTGGGTCCAGGGCCCGGCTCCAGCACCTCCTCCTCTGAGGCTGAATCACAGGGCAAACACCTCTCGCCGGGCACGGGGCTGGCGCTGGTGGAGGTTTGGTTATCGTGCAGTGTCTCACATGAGAGAGAAGCTGGCGCATCTCCACTGAACTCTGCCACTGCAAACAGCAGCTGATCAATGAGAGAGAAATGCTGGGTAGAGTCGTCTATAAAATCAGGAGAAAGAAGTGAAAGGGAGAAAGTTTTCAACGACTTTGAGATGCTAATGTAACACTAGAAGGCATGTAAACAACTCTGGACCACGTTAGCTCCTCTACTGTAAAAAACGGAATACTGACATACGCTCAACTGAAACAAGAAGCCTAAAAATGGTTTCAAGAATACATTCTTCAGAGGCGAGAGGTATTTGCAGAATTATACTACCTGAAAGTTGGAAGTGCAACCCACTGCGGGGAGCGGGGCTAGTTTTAACCTATGGAGAAGGAAGGCTGCTGTAAAACTGTGCACCGATAAAAACTTTATATTGTTGCTCGTCAGGAAGAGCCCCCAACCAGGCTATGGCATCTGCAGCAGAGGGGTACGGGGATGAGTATTCCCTGGTTTTCCTGTGTGCTGCCGAAGCGAGCAAGTAAGATTAATGTTAAACAGCTTTCATATCAAACGCAATCTAGACGTGCATCNAGGGAGCGGGGCTGACGGGGCTAGTTTTAACCTATGGAGAAGGAGGGCTGCTGTAAAACTGTGCACCGATAAAAACTTTATATTGTTGCTCGTCAGGAAGAGCCCCCAACCAGGCTATGGCATCTGCAGCAGAGGGGTACGGGGATGAGTATTCCCTGGTTTTACTGTGTGCTGCCGAAGCGAGCAAGTAAGATTAATGTTAAACAGCTTTCATATCAAACGCAATCTAGACGTGCATCAACAACAGCTTTCGTGAGAACAGCGTGCAGAGTCTTGTTTAACTAACCAACATCCAGGAATCTCACAGATTTGCATCTGACAAAGGCTTCAAGGGCTCCGTGCTGACCGTGGAGGGCAGACGCACCTCGCACAGCCAAACAGGACCTTCATATCGTATGTATTTATTACTCAAACTCCAAAAATCACATACGGAATACAAAGAAGTATCAATACATTCGGACTTCAGCTCAGACGGAAAGAAAGAACGACGACCCACACCAATACGCAGAAAGCACGGCATTGCACTTCACCAGCTCTTCCCTGGCTAACAAACTTATTTCGGGCATAAAAACGCTTTCATTTTATTTGGCATTGCAAGGAGTTAGCTGAACTGGAGCAGCCGAATAATTAATATTATCCAAAGCGGGGCATCAAATGTTGAGTGAAGGAGGTGACGGGAGCATGCAGAGGGCGAACTGGTACAGTCTAAGGCCCGCACGCCGCAGCGCCCTCCGTGCAAGCGGGTTCCTGGGCTCCTGCACGTCTCCGGTCCCAGGGACCTGCACAGAGTCATCTGCAGGCCTGGGACATCATTGTGCTTCTCAGCTCACCAGAAAGGACTCTTTTCCCTGCTCCTGCTTCCAGGGGCACGCAGGGAGCGTGCCGTTCTATTCCCTGCTGCAAAAGCANGGCGAACAGGTATAGTCTAAGGCCCGCACGCCGCAGCGCCCTCCGTGCAAGCGGGTTCCTGGGCTCCTGCAGGTCTCCGGTCCCAGGGACCTGCACAGAGTCATCTGCAGGCCTGGGACATCATTGTGCTTCTCAGCTCACCAGAAAGGACTCTTTTCCCTGCTCCTGCTTCCAGGGGCACGCAGGGAGCGTGCCGTTCTATTCCCTGCTGCAAAAGCACAGTGTAGGTGGCAGGGCAGGGGGGTTGTGGGGGGGAAATCCTGAAAAATATTGTGCAGCACCATTGATTCAGTACAGAAGGAAGCTGGGATACCCAATTGCGTTCGGTGGCTTTAGAAGTTTCACCAGCCTGGAAACAAATATTGCCTAGGTAACATCCTCACAGTGGTTGGTAGCTCGAAGAGGCTGAAACGCCATCTCGTTACTCTTATTAAAGCGATTTACAGTTCATCTCTCCTGATCCCCTCCGCGCACGCACACAGAAATCCCCCCACAAAACAAAACCAGGAATAAAATAAATAAATAAATAAAGGCATTCCCAAAACATTTATTTCGCTTTTCTCTCTCGCGCGAATCAGACCAGCTTAGAGACGCCAACTCCACCTACCTTCGCGAACTCAGCTAGCGTACGGAGTAACACGAAAACTGCTTTAGACTGGCGACACCTGAATTACAACACTCTCACGGTCACTCGTCTGCTTCTGCAAACTGTCCTGAGAGCTGGTGGTGTGCGAACCCTTACTCCACTCCCACACATCAGTAACTCATTGGCTATATGCAAAAGAAGTGTATCCAAAGCACACAATGGCACATTAAGGTTGAAGAAAGCATTGGTAAAGGAGAATAAAACTACAGCAGTTGTTCAGCCTACTCTAACTAAACGCTGAGCCACTGCAGAACTCCCCCTCCAGCCCAACACAAAGTCAAATTGCGTCACCCCCTCACCAAGACATTCTTCTGTGGTACGTTACTGGCACTTCACGTCAGTCTCATATGGTAGATACATGCACGTTTGTCTGTGTGTTTACATACAAAAGGTCTGGTAACAGTAAAACATTGTTCAGAGAGATATAAAAAACCCAAGGAGTTGCATCAGCCAAAAAAAGTTTTGTGAGAAACAACAATAAAAATGATATAACCACAGCTTTTCTTTTCTTTAAAATTAGATAAATACCCAAAGCTATGATTTCACTTGGGGCCTCTGTACCTTGACAGGGAGTCCAATGGAGTATATCTGAAGGCACTTAATATCCTCTACTCAGCTGTAAGATGGTTGCACAGGGAGCTGGGGAGCTTGGGATGTGATTTGGGGCACGGAGGAGAGAGATGGATGAAAACGAGCCCTGAAGAGCTGTGATCCACGCAGCTCCAGGCGCTGAAATGAAAACAAACGTACAACCCAGGTGTCGAGAAGGTCTCTCTTGAAAAAGCAAACTGCCAACTGCAAATGTCTTTGTGTTTCTATTGACAGAGCACTTCATGCAACTCTGACAGCGCATCATACACTCTTAGAGATATTTAGCTTTGTCAGTTCATTGACCTCCTCAGTTCCCGCTTCCTCACAGTCAGTCTTCTCCGTGGCTTTGCCAAACTTGCCCCTCTCCTCGGCTTTCACCGTGTCTTTCTGGAGCTTCTTGGCAGAAGGAAGGATGTCCTTGGTTTCCGAGTTATCTGTGCCATGGGCTATCTTATCAGAATTCTGTACAGAAGGCACCAGGTTGGCAATCTCATCCGTCGGAGATCGCCCAATGCTGCCATCCACTTGAACCCGGATGTCTGGAGATATAGACAACTGGTGATGTGGCACGATCCCATTGTCCATGCATTTTGGGTAAAGGTAGGTCTTCATCTGACCTTTCCCCTTCACATTGACTGTCCCCCTATAGTCAAAGTCATACCCCATCTTGTTTAGGATGCGGTAGCTCTCCTCACTCACCTGTATACGACACTCGACGCCAGTGGTGTCCATCCTGCTAGCAATGTTCACAGTGTCACCCCAAATGTCATACAACAACTTGGTGGTGCCAATGACCCCGGCAGTGAGGGGGCCGTGGTTAAAGCCAATCCTAAGTTTAAAATTAAACCACAGCATGTTGTTGTTGAAGTCATCCACCACTCGCATCATTTCTTTGGCAAATTCAAAAAGGGTCTGCAAATGCCCATGGGGATGGTTGTTGTCCTGACACTGCGAGGTGTTCAGGCCTGAAGCCGCCATGTAGGTCGCCCCAATTGTTTTGATTTTCTCAATGCTGCTGTAATGTGATTTGCTCAGCAGCTCATCAAAATCCCCAATCAATTCGTTCAGGACTCGGTAGCACTCCTTGCCTCCTTCGTAGTTCTCTTCGTAGAACTCGCTGAAGTTCACAATACTTGCAAAGATCACTCCGCCGCTGTCGTGGTTTTTGGAATAGCTCTGGGAAACCTTCAACTGCTCAGCCACGTGGTACGGAATGATATTCCTCAGCAACCAGTCGGCTTGATCCCTCATGCTCTGAATTTTGGTGCGATGAAGATCAGCCTCCACATCTCCGTGGTAGTGGAGACGGTAACTGACCTCAAACTCTCGATTCAGAAACCAGACCAGGAGGAGCAGAAGGAAGGAAACCAAAATCACTTCCTGACCGATCAGGTCCGCTGGCCTCTTTGTGTCATTTGGCACCGAACTGTTGCACGGACTCTTTCTGGAGCTGGAAGCAGAAGAAAGGGAAGAAGGTGAAAGGCGCGTTTAAAAACACAGAGTTACGGCACCGCCATTTGTGCTCCTAGTGAGAAATCTTCCGCTGGAAAAAGAAGCCTAGGAAGCGTACGTTACATACTAAATTATAAAATACGCTTTGGTGACTTCATCTGCTGTTGAGTACGCTGAAGAATTAATTTCATCCTTAAACTCACCGAGTGCTTCCTTAAGGGGATATCACCAGGTTCAGCAACACGGAAATTGCCCAGCCTTTACGGCAGTCCTATTTTAAGGACTTCACCAAGGAAACAGTTATCGCTATATCTAAATATGTAACTAAAAGCACTACATGTAAACATGTATATAAAACCGCTTAATAATGCCTGGGTAAGTGTTTAGCTACCCATGTGCACACGTATGTCTGGGGGTGTGTGTGTGTGTGTGTGTGTAAGTTTTGTAGAATTTACCTTTTATTATTACCTCCAATATTCACAAACATCTGCTTTATACCCCTAGCGCCTTTCCTTTGTCTCCTCATCAAAAATCAGTAACCTCTGTGGTGTGCCTTTAACGTTAACACGTGAAGGTTTTGGAGAAAGATAACCCGGTACAAGACGTTTTGTGGAGAACTGCGCGAAAGCGGAGGATATGGAGCTCTGGGTTGACACCTTTTGTTCGTTAGAACCACTGAAGGTTTTTATGGTGGAGACAAAGTGTCTCAAAGTGTCAAGATAAAAAAAAATGAATACAAAAAATTCACGTCTCACATAGATGAAGAGCACTTTTCCAAATCCTTTCGACAACTCCGTTGACTGACTGTGCAGATTATGAAGCACTGGTGGAGCACGCTTCCAGTGCCAAACCACCCTTAACAAGGAGACATCTGCAGTCTACGATCTCAACTTTCTGGAGAGATGCAAAGACACCAATTTAATCCAAGAAGACACCACCTATGTGATCCTGGAAACTAAGTGTAAACCCAGACAGACTGGCACGCAGTGATTTCCGGAGTCGCTCAACTGTAATTTTTTCTATAAAGTTATGCCAAAGCTTAAGATTTGATATGAGCAGCCACATGCTGAAGTTTTTCAAGTTGAGATGGTTTGATAAGGGAAAGCATCACACCGACCTTTCTCCTTGAAAGGCAATCCCTATCTCGGTGTCTGTATTTCTCTTAGGAAGGTATGTTAGCAAAAGGGATTAAAACTCAAAGCACAGCTGTAGCAACAGCTCAAGAAGAGAAGACTGAATTTGTTTCTGTAACATGTGAAAATGTGTCTAAGTTCAATTTGTTTCTTTACGTCCACCGCGGACATGCTTCACCTTCTGAAATCGAAGCAGACACTTTAGCAATTGAGCCACATCACGGACCCAGATTCTTTTTCTGAATGTCCATCCTCAAATATTCGACTGACGGAAAAGCGTGATGAAGCAAACCCACAGCACAGTAGCGAAACAGACGAACGTGCACGAGCTCTGAAAACATTTGTACGTGGTATGGTCTTTGTTTGTATCTACGAGCTTTTATCACAGTAAGACTACTATGGGAGAAAAAGTTTCCCGTAAGTAAAACATTTGCAATAGGGAGCTTACAGAGGCTGAATTTCAGATTAGAGATAAGACCGCGTATTATGTTGGAAATGGCTCCTTTTGTTTTCAACCATAAATATACTTCTCGGAGGAGAAGCGAAGGTGTATTCATTTTATTGGTTTGATATTAAAAAAAGCCACGAGGGAAGAATGAAAGGAGGAGATTGCTCCCATCTCACAGAGCAGGTCCCTACAACCACGCTCCTGTAATTGCTGGTGTGTTGCTGTACTAAGACTCCTTCCTTTCCCCCTTACAACTACTTTTCTCAACAGAACTCTGTTATGAACCTATTCATTCTCCCCCTAGAAAGACAGGTCAGAGACTAAGCCAAAGGCTCAGTTATTAATGACCAGAATGGTCACAATTCCCGAAATACAGTCCTTGCTACGTGTCTTACAGGTGGCAAACATCCTCCCAGTTTGATGGGCTTATAAAACAGGACGAGGGGAGGAGAAGTAAGAGAAAAGATCTTAAGAGAATACATAAGGCTGGAGAAGGTGAGGTTCTTTTCAATTTGGTTCATTATTTTTGCTGTCTTGCAGGAAGAGGTCTGGTAGAGGACCTCGGCAATGACGCGTTACTCCTTTGAGAGTACGAGTTTGATCCAGGTAATCTGCTCCAACATCAGACATCCCTGCCACAGGGATTTACTGAAGTCATTAAAGGCTTTTTATTTACAGTTTATGGTACGAAATACTCCTCAAAGTACTTCAATTCCTCTTAAATGAGTTAGGCAAGCACCACAGATTTTATGTTACAGAAAGTGGCTTGTGTCGAAGACAAGATGCACCTTTTGAGAAGACACTGCTGCCTCCCATTCACCACTCCTGAAGTACTGGCATCCGTGAGCTCTCAGCCACCTCCTCAAGCGCTGGCCTGACCTTGTTTCCCATGTGGGTGTACAACCTCAGAGATCTGCATGTGAAATGAGTGACTCACTTGGAAGCTGGCCTGATTTCATTAATAAGGTAATGGGTTAGTATCTCAGCAGAGAAGGAGCAGGATCTTTTCCAGAGCAGGCATTTTCGATCACAACGTCACTGCTACAAGCATTAGTACGAGAAGCCACGATGCCAGCCCGAAGGAGGGAGCAATTACATCTTACTTGGTTGGAAATCAAATTTCCCGATGTTGCAGCGCCCAGGTTTCAGGACCTATAGGACTATAAATCATCTGACACAGTCAGCAGAGATGACCTGAAGCTACCCTTTAGAATGAAAAGAAGAAGAAAAAAATAACCCCACACGTACAACAGAAAGGATCACACCCCCCCAAATCTTTTCAAGGTCTACTTTTTATGAGGTGCTGCAGCAGAAAACTAATTTTACAAGTCACTCAAATTGAAATCTTAAGTCCACAATGTTCCTTTAACTCAAACTGGTGAAGTGCTTCCTGGCACGGACGCCTAACTATAACTTGGCATCTTCATCCAGGCTGTGTGTTGAATCTGGAACAAGTGAGAGCTCCAGAGATAGAATCTCCTTTGGCTTGATCGCAAATCATAAAGATAATGGCTTTCCACTTACAAAAATTTTGGAAAGCCATTTTGCTTGTGAGCCAGTAACCTATGTTTGGATTTGGCTATCTTGCTATATTTAAAGAGAACGCATGCCTGCTGAATCTTAAAAAAGAACGCAACGGTGGAACAGGGCAGGAAAGGGAAAGCAAACTGCTGCTTTCGATGAAGAACACACAGCGGATGCATACAAACCGCCCCGCCATCAAGTGATTTCAGTCCTCCAAGCGGCCCATCACTGTTCCTCCTTGAGCAGTCACGAACTGGGAAATGATACACCCGACCTGCTCCGAGGTAAGAAAGGAATGAGAATGAGAAATATTTCCTGCTTGAAAGACAAAGTTTACGGTTGTACCTCTTTTGGGCTGAAGAACTGGTCTGTCTGGGAAGCAAGGCAAGGTCCGTACTTTGAGTTATTGAGCATAGCGTGAGACGAACTTCGTGTGAAGGCTCCATTACCATGACTAGCATCTCTCTTCTTACGCAGCATTAACAATTATCTCAATTCTTGAAAAAGAAAAGGGAATAACCTCCTTAAAGGCACCCAAAACAACTAAGCTTGTTTGGCCCTCTCGGAACACAGGAAAAGCTTCTGTGCTGGCTGGGGTGGGCAAGGAACCGTATTTGTGTAGGAGCAAGAAACAGCGAAAAAGTTTGTTAGGATAAGGGAGGTTCAACTTTTTATTAGTCCACCCCCAGGAAAAAGGAGAAACTCTGTTTGCACAGAACTCCAGAAGCGCGGTATACAGTGACGTACACTAAAAGAGCCCTGAAGAGAGAAGCCAAATTCTGTTGCAAATTAATGGCAGAAGCTGAATAGGATTAACTCCCTCTCAAATTCCAACACATAGAAGCATTGTGTCAAATCGTAAGTTTGGGCAGCTCCGGACCAGCGGAGCCTGGACTGTTAGCAAAGATGCTGCTGGCCTGACACAACGCCTGCACTAAAAGAGCGACAGTGACCCGCTAACCTGACGGAACTGCTGCCGGCACGCAGAAAGCGCAGCGCTAGGCAGTCTTAACTCACGCACAATACACATTTTGTCCCCAACCGAAGGAGTGACAGACAAAACACACGTCTAGTGCTTCTCGTAATGAAAAAGTTCAAAATGAAGCTCAGAAACGTTTAATGCGCCAGATCTTTCGGTCCCTGCCTTATTTGGTATTTAAATCACAAGCCAGGATTTGCAAAGCAGGCAGAGCGTGCTCCACGCCTCTTCGCAACAGCGTCTTCTGCACGCTCGGCTTTCTTACCCACTCCTACCTGTATTCATCCCGAGTTAGAAGTTACGTGCTATGTTTTCAGAAGAAAAATATTTGCCTGCAAACAATGCTCGACAGCTAATTTTTGACATACTTCTAATAAATGATGATGTAGAAACAGTTGCTGAACCGAAGACTGGGCTGTCAATTATTTACGGCAGAATGAATTATTTATTAGCGATAAGCAGCTGGTCGGGAGCCTGCTAAGCTGTTGTCAATGCCGGGCAAAACATTTGAAATTCTGAGCAGCACAAAAGGTTCAGTGATTTCGCCAACTAATAATAAACCACTGAAGAGCCAAACTCAGGCTAATCCTAAGGCATTACTTTCTGTGATCACCACGCTTTGCTATTTTGTGTATTGCGTTTTGAGCAAGTTCCCTGCAGCGTTTTAGCTTAGAAACAGGAAAAAAAAAAAAATCAAGCCACCTCTGCTCTTTTGGCTTTAACTTTCCGTTCTGGCTTTAGCGAAATGGAATTCTGTAACGGAAATAAAGTTACCTTTCACAAACCAAAGCCGTACAAACAGGAAAACCCTTGCGAAAAAAAAAAAATCACTGTAGTAAATGCTAAACTTCTTGGTGAATGAATACGTACCATGAAAGCATGGCTACTGTCTCTCTGTAGCACAGCATTCCTGTAGACGACACTTTTAAAAAGTAGTTTTGTTTTGAGACGTACTCCCAGAAAAGGCAGCACCCTCCTGCGCGCACACTTCAGGTGAATTACTGAGTCCCGCGGTCACCGGGTCATTAGTTCAGTCACGGACAATACCGCCCCAGCATTGCCCACCAAATGTGCAATCAGCAAGCACACACTTGTCTAATACCAATGACCAGTGGAAACACTTGAAACATGGTATTGCAAAGCTTGCAAGAACACCACGAGAAATTCAGCACTGAAATAACTAGAGCAAATCTTTACCGAGTTGATTTAAAAGGGGCTGTTGATATCCCAGGAAAAGACTTTTTGTTTGCTTGTTTAAAACCCTTTTTTAAAGTCATTTGCTCTCCAGGATATGACTTGCTGTTGTCCCTAAGCGATCTCAGGGCGGCAGCCAGCACCCCGACCGTCATGGCCGGCGTGTCTCCGTCCCGGTGAAGGCAGCTGGCTGCACAGCCAGCTTTTTCAGCTGAAGGTCCTCTGCCGCGGGGAGTTCTCAGCTGGCCAGCTGTGGATAGCACCCAACTCAGCACTCTCCTGAATGGTGCGTATCACCCAAGGAAATCAAACAAATAGCTCATCACGTAGAGATAATGCTTTAAAAACTGCTACCACCACAAAAACAGATGCTGTTTTATATGGCTCCTCTGTAGTTCTAGTTCCTAGAAATCAAATTTTAGAAGAAAATAGCATTACACAACTCTGACAGCAGGATCGGCTCTCGGCTGATTTTTGGTCACACCCAAGTCCTCTGTAAAGGAAATCACGTAGACAGGGAGCTTAAACACAACTTGCTGAAGCAACCTGTTGAATTCCCAAGCGTATTACTGTGGATGTAAAGTTTTGCTACGTGTAATTCACCGAAAGCGTTTCTATCCCTAAAGAGGGTCATTTTATATAAAGCTTACCTAAAGTTCTGTGCCACGTCTAGATGAAAAGTTTCCACAGAGCTGAAATAGAAAAGCACTGATATCAAAAGGAAAGTTAAAGCAGCAAACAAAGCATCCTGCCAGAATTTCAGTTAGCGCTTTAAACTTTTCTATTACGTAGCCCCCGGGACCAATAACTGCATTGCACGTTTGATCAGCTTCAGACAAACTCTGCTGGAACGTGACTTATCTGCACTTTTTGCTGGGAAGAAGCAACCACAGCCACGTCCGAACGGTAACCGATGGTATTGCAGTCAAGATGACGCTCGGAACGAGTAATTGTTCAACAATCCAATCTCACCTTGGGAACACGGAAAAGCCGTTTCGGAACTGTCAAACCCAGTCATGCCTTCGTCTTGTCTGACCGCACAATACAAGGATTTAAAAAANTGGTACTGCAGTCAAGATGACGCTCGGAACGAGTAATTGTTCAACAATCCAATCTCACCTTGGGAACACGGAAAAGCCGTTTCGGAACTGTCAAACCCAGTCATGCCTTCGTCTTGTCTGACCGCACAATACAAGGATTTAAAAAAATAAAACCAAACCCCAAGTCCCCCAAAACACCCCCCCCATCAGATACAGAGCCTCTTTTTGAAAATGCCATTACAGAAAACAAGCAGTTCAAGCAATTTTTGTGTTTACTTGCATCACAATTTCTCTGCCACCATCAATTACTACAACTCCCAGGATCAGTTACTTTTGGGAAAACAAGTAAAGAAATCCGCAGAATGGATTTGTCCGTGATGCACACGCAGCTGCAATTACCACCGTGACAAAAAGATATTATCCAGACTACGGACAAGAGAGGAACAAAAAAGGTAGCATTAATCTAGGCAAACAAAAGTTATGGGTCTCACTAATTCAACCTGTATTATTTTTGTTCACAATCAATTCTATAAATCACTTTTTCAGATCTGCAGTCGAACAGCTCTGCCCATTACTTTAAATATTTATTTTTAAAAGATGAAACAACAACATACTCCATGGTTTCTGTACTTTGCCCATTCATGGTCACTGCTATTCAAACCACAGGCGAAAATACGCTGTAATTAGTGAAGCCACGCCAGCTCCACGCAGACACGCTAGCACGCGTGTAGCTTAACGAGCAGCAAGAACGCCTGCTGGAGGGAATTACGGGAGAACAGCCAGGGAGCCGAGAAACGGCATCAAGGGTTTGCTCTTCACGAACTTCCCTGAAAAATCAAACCTGCAGCTAACTTCTCCGTGAGGCTGGCAGCCGGACAGCGAGCGTCAGTGCCACAAGGGAAAAAGCCAATGGGTGGAAAGTCAGCTTTCTTACTGGGAGAGGGTCGCTTAGTGCGCTGGAGGAGAGATGATGGTAGGTAAGCCGGACAACCAAAACCAAAGGGACAAATCAGAGATGAGAAAGGGGAGGCATCCAGAAACTAAACACGACATCCCTCTGCCGAAGCGAGAAAGAACTATCCTGCACTCCTTGCCTGAGTGCTCCGCAGAGAGACCAGAAAGGGATTTTTCTTTAGTCTAATATCATTTTGAAACCATTTCTCAGCTAAGTCGAGTTCCAAGTTATTTTTTTTCCCCAAGGGAAGACTTTCTTTACAACCCTTACAGCCACTTCCAAATTAGAGGCAAACAGGCGTTACGGGGTGACTTCTATTCTCCGAGTCCTGTTTTACGTGAATTAGACCAGGACGAAAAGAGACCACTGAAGATATCTGAAGAGGGGATTAAAAGCTAGACACCCACACAAAACATGTATACGCAAACTCTCCTGGGTTTGTTTTGGGGTTTTTCTCATGCTTTTCACCATACGGCTCAGTGGGGTAAAAGAAGAAGGGTAAAAGGAAGGGCTTTTGATGGGAACTGGAATAACCTAGTGCAAGAAGCCCTTGCGAAGTCCCCACTACGGTAGGAGTGCCAAAGGCTATGATATCTCTGAGAAGCGCAGGTTGGTTATAAAACTTTGACAACAGGAGTGGATGGCTGGAAGGGCTCCCTTGACTATCCTGGCAAGAAAAAGAGAAGAATACCGCAAACAAGGTCTCCTATGAGAAAAACTGCTTATCAGAGGGAAAACTGAAAAGCCTTAAGGTTATTGCACAGAAACTGCATTAACTTGATTCCTCTGGTTGCTGTCTTGCAGCATCCTCTGAAAAGGCAGGGAAGTGAGAAAGGAAACATAGTATTAGGATCCGATGAAACCTAAGCACCTGCCTTCCACAGTGGGGAACTCCTCGAGGAGGGAGGTGGAAGAAATGTACACGGTTCCTAAGGGCAAAAATAAATCCAGAGAGGTGTAGGGGAACAACTGGGCTCTCTCGCACACCAAATGCCCCAGAAGTTTCTTAATGAAATAGATTTTGAGACAAATAGTGACAGGCAATTCTATGGGTCCGATAAGTGTAGGCGTGTCCTAGAAGCACATCAGTTGAGGACAGAGCGTCATTTCAAAACAGATTACAGGAAAGGGCCCCTTCAGGTAGCATCCTGAAATCCTTCCAAAACATGCAGAACTCTTCCCAAATAAAATTATTGAGTTAGAGATGCTGGAGAAAGTCATGGCAGATACTAAAAACTCACACATTGGACCCTTGCTTCACTGGCAGAGAAAACCAAATTTGTTCATCTAAAACACGGTCGAGGAGTGGTAAAGTGTGATGCTCACCTGTCTGGACACAAGGAGATGTAGAGCAGAACGAGAAGCACTGCTCCTACTACGGTTGCCAACAGAGATCTCATCCAGGAGCTAAGCTGGCAGAAGTTACAGTACTGCACAACGGTGATCAGAATCGCGCAACACATAAACATGGTGTACTGCAACAAAGAGAGAGAGCGCGAGTTAGCTTCTTGCTGACCGGAGCCCTTCTGCGCATAAATGCCAGCGTAAATTCAAGAAAGTGTGATATGAAAGAGAAGATCTAATTTTGCCTGCAGTACGTGCACAGTAAGCAATCCCTCACAGTGTCTGCGTCAGGAGATGGCACTTGAAGATGGAAGCGTTCCCTTCAAAGAGCAAGAAAACTTCCAGCACAGGTAGTTTGTCACAACTTTCCCTAGGTGGAGTTTTGTATTCCTGCATTACACAATCATTATCTCAGTAACTTTCAGTGTCTTCAGCTTACCTTTGCAAGAATCTCAGTGCCTCTTCTTATTAACAAGAAAAATAAAGGAGGAGAACGAGGGGAAAGGAGGAGAACGAGGGGAAAGGAGGAGAACGAGGGGAAAGGAGGAGAACGAGGGGAAAGGAGGAGGAAAAAAAGAAAAAAGGTAAACATTCACGGTAACCTCCTCTCAGTTGCTGTGGTTAGACTCTGTTGGTTTTAAACTGAACGTCACAATTGCTCTGCATTGAAAATTGGAACGCATTCACCCTCAAAAACTTCACCCAACTGCCTACCTTTAAAAACACTTCTTAGAGCACATTAGCATACTGGCCAGCAGCAGGTGAACGCAAATCAGACAAAATCCCGGTAACAAAAGGCAGGCATCAGTCTTTGTCAACCGATGCTGGGTAACACCACCACCTCGTGCCAATCCGAAAGGACAATTTTAGATTTCCTGTTCCAAATGCCCTATCTCAAAAAACCCCAAGCCCCTTTCCCTTTCCACATCCCTACTGGCTAAAGACACGGAAGGGCAGGTGGCTACACTTTCTGGAAAGCCTTCTCTTCCCTGAGACACGATCTTGCAGTGGTCAAGACACTCAAGCTGATGCGCAGATTTTGGGTTTATCAAGAATATTCATGACCGCCCAAGCTAAAACAGAGACTCCACAACTGCGTCACGGCGTTCTGTCCTAGCTATATACTGCCTTTTACAGCATCAAATGATAATTCTCTCCCCTTCTCTCTCATTTTAAATTTCCTTTACGGCAGAAGTGCAGAGACTGCAGATTAGCAATACTGTAGCACAACAAATAAGCATGTGATTCAGAAGTAGACACAGTGTATGGGAAAAAACCTTACATAATTTACCATTTTTAAACCACAAGCACGGTTGTTGCTTTTTAAAATGACTCAAAAATGGATAAAAGCAAATTTCAGACGCGTCCATAAAACCCCATAATTTAAAGTTACGTCCCCCACCCTCCCCGTTTCAGGTCTCCTAAAGTGGCAGAGCACTGGTTCTCACTCCAAGCGATGCCCCAGCACGAAGCCAGCCTATAGAGGGTCAGTAAGTGCTGTGTTTTACTATGTACGCATGGCTTTGGAAAGTTTTTTTTTTTCATTGCTGTTTTTGTTAACTTTGATTTTAATTATTTTATATCCAGGGAGGGTATAAAATGCTATGAATAAAAAAAAACTTTGCAAAACCATGTCATAGTAAAATATGACGCTTACCTGACCCTCTATAGATTGACTCCATTTCCTAGAGCTCCATGATTGCTGAAACACTGAGCACAAGATGAGCTGGGACATCTCTTGGAGAGCGAGCCAACAACCCCCCGACTCTGGAGGACCTGCAAGAGGAAAGAAAGCAAAGCTCATTCTCAGTTTGGGGATGACCACCACCACCTTAGTGCTGCTGCGTGGAGCACGCAGCCCAACAACCCGATCGTGAACAGGTATCGGGAACACGCTAGTGAAATGGCTCTTCCAACACCATCTTTAAACGTCTGGAGAGACGATCGAGGATGGTGATGAACGGGATGGCATAAAAATCAGTGGACAGGTTTGAGAGATTTGAAGGTTTTCAGCTCCCTTCAGCGCAAGGAAAATTAGTTTACTGGCATTCACGAGAGAGAAGACCAACGTTAAACTGGAAAAAAAAATTTTCGGCTTAAAAATAGTTAACCGAAGCTTACCAAAGGTAAAAGCTGCAGAACGATTTTAAGCATGGGATGTGAAAGAATATAAAACAGGCTCTTCTGTGACTGTGAGAACCATGGAACGTATGTTTAAATAGGGAAGGACCAAAAAACGTCTGGCCCACACGTTCTCATGGAACAAACACTTCCCAACACTCAGTAACAAACTGTGACAGGAAGAATGATGAGGATCTGGTCGTTACCTACACCCAGGGCCCTGAAACAGCAAGGGATTTGCGAAACAGAATTCCCTGACGCTCCTGGAAAGGAAGGATCATATGCCGTGCTGCCTCAGAGAAACAAACTTTCATCTCTGGTTCCAGTCTGTTGTGGTCACGAGCAGTTTTTAAGCATTGAGTTTATGCTACAGTTTAGCCTTTAAATTAGTCTTCCCCTTCCTCGATACTTAACCCCTTGTTCCCCGCTTCCAAATGTTTTTATTAAAGGAGACCCTAAGCCCCCCGTGGACCTTTTTGTGGCCAGGCTAAATGTGCCGGTTTCTTTCTGTTCCTGTCCAGAAGACAGCTATTGCATTCCTTTAACCATTCCGGCAGCCCCTGCGGGGTAATCATTTCTAGGTACCGAGAGCTCTCTCCTTTGAGTTTCTCCACCTAACTCTGCAAAGAAAAACCAGCCACCGCCACTACCGTCCTCGCTGCTGAGATTCACTAATGCGCACGCAAAGGTTTTAAGTGCACGCAGCATCTCCGAAGACAAACCCTAAATCCAGAACGAACGCAACAAAAAGCCTGAGAGACGCTACTTGCGCTGTCTAGAATGAACGCCTGCAGACGCCTTTGGTCTAAGAAAAAAACCCCAAACATATGCAGGCATGCGTTTATAGGTATCTCTTCCCTTTTGTATCAGAGTTTTCAAATAAGCAAGTGACTGTATTTACATAACAAACCAGGTGTTTCACCACACAGAAAAGCCCTATCCCTCTAAGGGATTTGTATCAAACAGATGCAAAGCACGAGGGAGGTGAAGGAAGACTAGAGGCAAGCAACAAGCTTCGTTAGATCCAAAACGTCAGATTATGAAACAGAGTTCGACAACTTACATGTATATTTGTTTCAAAATCAGAGGTGAAGTGTGAAAAAACTGCAAGAGCTGGGAGAGAAACCAGGATTGCACCGAAGAAATGTCGAGGCAGCCAGCCAGATATCACCTCCAGGAGACGCTTGGTGCAAGTCATCACCTCCTCCAGAAAGAACGCCATCCTGGAACAAATGAAATCACAGAGCGAGGCATTAAATTCAGCGCATCCCTTCATACGTCTCATTTACCTGTAATAACATAACTTCTAATCCTGCACTTGGGCTGTACGAGCAATCTCAGCACATTACACGCCACAGCACCTGTCAGTAATCGCAGGAAATAATCCGCCTCTGCTGAAAGATGCGTGGTTGTTTGCTCGGCACGGGGCGTGAGCAAAGGGAGGGAGAGCGAGTGGGACAGCGGGCTTTGAGAAAACAAACCGAACCCCAAACTTCACTTGCTTGGAAGGTAAGCGTATGAAAGACTTCTCTCCGTTCATAAATATTTAGCCTTAAAGCAGGCGGGGAGAGGGAAAGCTTTTACAAGTTTAAAAAAATGACTTAACACCAGAAACGTTTGAAAAGCAGGGCTGCATGCCCTGCGAACAGCTCGGTCACCCAGAGGCCGCGCAAATCCATGCCAGTCTTAACATTATACTGCAATCGAAACCAGTTCTCCCAGTTCCAAGCACGCCGACAGAAGTTCCCGTCTGCAATCAGACTCCGTTCCCTCTCGCTAGGGAAGGGGAACGAAGAGCGTGGGCTGAGCGCTGGCACCCTCGGCAGGCGGCAGAGCCCGAGGAGCAGTTGGGATGAGCACCCTGGAGGCCAGCTGGCACGCTCCTCCGCTCGCCGCTTGGTACCCATCACAGCAACGCCGCCCGCTCCGCACAACGCACGCGGGAAGGAACGGTTCTTGCCTCGAGCTGCTGATAAAACGATGGCCCAAGCCCGCGGGGGGCTGAAGGAGCCAACTGGAAGAGCTCCGGGGAGCAGCTTGACGGAGACACTTCGTAAGTGAGAGCACTTGTAGTTGCTAAAATGAATAAGGAGACGTAAAAGGATGCTCGATGCTCGAGGACACTGCACAGAAAGCTGTTCTCTATCTACGGAAACAAATCCTTGGGATAACTTGCTTCTTAAAGCTCAAAACCACCAGTCACATCAGAAAAATGGCAATTGCTGTTCAAGTCTCTAATTATTTGTATGCAGGCATAAAAAGGTAACGTAGTACAGTTAGCGCCGTTCAAAGCCGTTTCGTTGTGGATGGACGTAATTACCAGAATCGGTCTGGGCAGGTAATGCTGCTGCTGTAACAGCGGATTACAGCAGAGCCCAAACAGCAATAATTACTGGTCTCTTTGGGCAGCGATACTCACGGCTAGGAAAAAAAAGTCTAAATACAACATACACTAGATATGAAACTCACAATATCCCAAAGTTACACAGATTATCACATACTAACTCTAGCTTTTAAAAGAGAAAAACTATCCACTGATTTTTTAAGACTGCTGTCTGACATACAAGGTATTACGCTGGATAAAAGCCTGATACGAAACAGGATAAATTTAAAGTTCACCATGTGAATTTGACACTTACTCCGCACCTTTAAATGCGTATTGTTGATGATATTTTAGTTCTCTGATCTAGACTTGTGTGAATTTTACAACCTCAAGCATTTTTTTTGAAGCTGCAAGAGTTCTTCTCTAATTTAATGTATTAAAAATCTGGAAATTAAATGCATAGAAAAAGAAAAGTTTGCGGTAGTGGGATGGAAGGCGCTGTAATACAGGAGGACCCCACGAGAGAGCGCTCACAGATTTGTCAGTTCCCAGTTTACTGGGCTTCATTTACACCAAAAATTAGAGCTGTATTCCCTCATAAAAAAGAATTTCCAACGGAGCACAGAAATTAAAAAATCGCATATAAAGAAAAAAAAATTTCTAAAGCTCTACAGAAGAAGAATTGGCTTTTCTGAAGCGTTATATACTGTCCTAACTCAGCTGCCCCTACCATCAACGACGGAACTGCCCCTGCCTCCAGCAGCAGCCCAGCTCGCCCAGCAGCGAGCGCTTCTGAAAACGCCAGCCGAGTTCACGCCCCTGAAAACAAAGTTCAATTCCCCCAAAGCCTACGAATTAGGATTATCATGTACCAGGCTGAACGGTGAGAAAGGAACCGGCCCGGGGCTTCAAGGCGCAGCACCCCCGGGCCAGACTACGTCCCCAGGAGCAGGCAGGTCAGCGACACCTCTGCCCACGCTCCGCGCGGCCTTCCACGTCGCGCCTATGCAGGCTGCCGGAGGAACCAGCTCTGCAGCACGCCAAGCGTGGCACATGCCCTGCGCAGCTCACGTCTCTCACCCGAAAGGAGGAGAACGAGGGGAAAGGAGGAGAACGAGGGGAAAGGAGGAGAACGAGGGGAAAGGAGGAGAACGAGGGGAAAGGAGGAG
>VZSC01014416.1:23213-92615 GCA_013398225.1 Steatornis caripensis
TTTTTTTTTTTTTTTTTGCCAAGCCTCCATACCAGGACAAATTCTTGCGGGAACTATAGCAACAAATCCATCAGCGAACCCGATCAGTTAATCCTGCGATGAGGACACTTCTTTATTTAGGCAGCTGCGTGTCTCAAAAAAGCTAGCGCGAATTCCAGGACAAACACCACATTTCTCAAGATAATGTTTACCTTCTTGCATTGATTTTTTTTTTTTCGGGTCCAGTATTTATCGCAAAGCTCTGCACTCTGGAATTAAAACGGCTGAAATCTCATCCTTCACAAACCAGCGAAAGCCTGTGCATACGGCACAACCCTCCCGTCGCAGGAAGAAGTGCATTAAATCCAGACAGCAAGGAGAGCTGCAGACAGATTTAACGGCTACAGGGCAGTATCAGTAAATAATGCAGTGGGTAGCTCAACAGCGCTTAAATGCTGAAGCATCCGAGATGTTTACACAAGCTGGAGTTCAAATTAGTAACTTTGACATCAATGATTAATGGGTAATGGAGAACGTTACCATCATTTCTGTATTTACTGGCAGTTTAAAATCAATTCCCATAGTTCAAATGAAAAGCTTCTGGCAGAGCAGCAATTTGGTGGGATATTAAATACCAAAGTCACAGATGTCAGAAATAAATAAAGGCAAACAGAATGCCCCGTTTCCCCCTGCATCAATACTCTGTATCAGCCGTGTTGTTAACAGAACCGGCTCGTTAAGCCCCAGCTGCAGAAAACAGTTTCCGTTCCTGGTCGTTGGGAATTTAAGAAGATCCAAGTGGTCGGCCACAGGGGCTCCTCTGCGGACGGACCGCGGCTCCCTTTGGCAAGCGCTGGGAAGGTGAAGCACCAGGCAACGGGCGGTTTTGCTTAGTCAGACAGCAGCAGTTTCCCATTCTACTGTTTTGCTGTATTTGCTTGCTTTCTTCATCCAGCAAAAATTTTTTTGCCCTCTAGAAAGGTAGTTCTGAACTCGCAAAGCAACTTGTCAGGTGCTCCCGCCTCTCGCTCGTTTGAACAGGGCTGAAACGTCCCCTATTCCGGCCTCAGAAGTCTTCACTGACGGATGCTATTGAAGCAACACCTCTTTTTTTTTGAAGAAACTTGTTTGTAACCTGTTTAAGTTGAGAACAAGAACTGGATGTCAAAAGTATCTAGTTAACAAAAATCCTGTACTTACAGCTAAAATAGCGGGCAGACGTCTTTTACCTGCACTCCTGCAGAAGCGCTCCTGAGAACCCCAAGTGGAATCTCACGCACTGTTGTATGTCCAATGACATTTCCCGAAGTATTTTTATAAAATAGCAGAACTTTAGGACCTCTTACCCTTCGACTGAACTCAGGAGAGTCACAGCAGTGACATTCCAAGTGGGCCAAGGACATTCTTTGCACTACACTGCGAGAACAGGAGATGACACCTTCCACACGCTTACAAACGAAGCGCCGTGTTTTGCATACGGCTTTATACAATTAATCCTAGAGCGGCGTTTGTGGTAACAGCGGGATCCTCATCTATGGATACTCCAGTAATTTATGATGAGACACTTCAGAGGAATCAAGACCACGTTCTCCCTTGTAAGCCTTGCTCCATGAGGGCTTCTGCTCTTCTAGAACTTCAACGTTCTAACTCGTTCCTCCCTGTACGGGCAGTGATAGCGCTCTCCTCTCCCACTCCTGCAGCCAGGCGAAAGGTCTCAGCCACGAGAGCTGTAGCGAGTACTTCCCAGGCCGAGCCCTGCATTCAATTAAAAGTTAGCCTGATTTGAAGGCAGGGCGTTTCGCATCACGATAATGAACATACAATGAGAAACTTGGGCAAGAATTTTCTGGTCCTAAAATAATCCCTTTTCCTGAAATCCTGGGATTGTGCCCAGCATTGTAGTCCAGTCTCCTCCCTTAAGATATCTCGGTGGTATTCTGCGATTGTCATTTGGGATGACATTTCTGCACAGGAAGTGCTGCACCGTTTCTGTGCGTAACGAGCGGTCGGAGTGAGCAGTCCCCTCTCTGAAGAGGATTTGAAGAGGGAAAAGGCTATTTTCTTCGTTCTGCTCAAGGGAACTGTACAGAAGCGTGTGCCTCAGGTCGTGGAGACCAGAGCGGCCCAAAAGCCTATTTTATGCATTTGCTATGAGGTACATATTATAAATTCAAAACAAAAACAACACCTTGAAGCCAAAAAGGATGCCTCTTCCTACAAAAGCGCCCCCCAAATACACCGTTGCCATTACATTTAAACCTGAAAACCTACCAGAAAGCTTCTCAGATTTTCATCTACGAAGTCTGCTTCTTTTCGGTGCGTAGTAAGAGGCTATTTTCAAGAAAGGACCCTGGGTAAGACCCCCTCAGATCTGAGATGATCCTGCTTGGACCTTTAAGAGATTACTGGAGCGTTACCCTAGATGCAACGATCGGAGGTAAGCCAAATGCAAGCCATACCCCATTCACAGAGGCGAGATCATGAATGTGAGCCCACGGTAGCAAGTTCCCAAGAATCAATTGCTTGTAACCGTGGAGTAACATACAGAGCGACCTGCAGACACTTCCCTCGCACCGAAAGAAAGGAGCAGCACGTCTCCCACGTCCCCAACGGGGGCTCCAGTAGCGAGGGATACCTGGTGGCTCGACTGCTACGTCCCTACCCGTCGAGTGCCAGCTTGGCAGAGGGCAGGGAAGGGCAGCAATCACTTATCCCGCCCAGCACCTCCCATTTCCCAAACTAACCAGGAGAATTTGTGGCGTCTGGAGATCAACGCTCATCTTGGCTCCAATGAACGCAGCAAGGGCTAGCGACCACCGATCACCTGCAGCCGTAGTAGCTGTGCAGGAATTGCAGTATTCCCTGCACGCCCAAAGCTCCTGCGAGTGCCCCTTAGGGCAAAGACAGTCCTGCACACTGCCAATGCAGCGCTTACTGCAAAGCCGTTATTACTACGCCAGGTGGGACTGCGTGAGTTCTGACGGCTGGCTACGGGCGTTCTCCACAACGCGAGACGTTGCTCGGCCTGTTTTTCAAATCAGAATTAAGCAGAAAAGAGTGATTAATACCAAAAAAAGATCTACTTCTAAGACTCAGGTGTCATCCCGAAACACTTGCTTTTTAAATCTCACTGCCTTTAAATGAGGCATCCAAGCCTTATTTGGACTTCGAAAATATTCAAAATGTCAGTGGCAAAACCAAACAGTGTTAAGAAAACATCACAAAGCTGCTTAAACTGACCTCGGTAATAGCCCAGGCTCACTACCGAGCGCATGGCTCTCAACGACACAGCCCTGCAATGAAGCTAAACTCCTGCACAGCTGTACGTGGCTCAGACAGATAAAACCACGCTGCAAACTCCTGACTCTGTAGATAGCGTACTGAAAACAACAATTTTCCTTCTCCTTAAGCAACCCGTGAACCACCAATTACAAAACAGGACTGAAATAAAACCTTATGTACCTACATATAAAAATTTCTAAGATCATAGCAATGATTTTCAATAAATTTACAAATTAAGAAAACCCCAATGCAGCGCGGCATTGGAAAAACAAGTGGGAACAGCAGCGAATTGAAAAATACTAAACCGGAGTCTTCTGACAAGGTACCCGCAAGGCGAATGAACACATATTTTCTCCAAACATATCTGGATCGAAGACACCAGCTCTTCTGCAAGGCCCTGGTTGAATTGCTCAGAGCTGAACAAATGCAAGGACACAACGCCAGGGCCACCAAACCCAGACTAGCTGCTCACTGCTGCCTTCCCGCTCTCCTGCCCGGCGCGACGAAAGAGCTGCCTGGGCACATTAAACTGACAAAAAAACCCTCCCCCCCGCCAAGACAGAGTGCAGAAACTGTCCTGCAACGGGGAAAACGCACTTCTGGTACGAGAGAGAGGACAGGGCAACAGTTAATCCAGTTCACGATGCACCGGAATGACAGTCCTACCCGTTCAACCACCTCGCAGTACTGGTCTTGGCACTTTCCGAGTTTCTAGATTTTCTAAAAACTCCAGAACTACAATGCTACTCAAATTGCAACAAGCAAGTACACCTGCTAAGAAATACTATCCTTAAAAGCATTTCCACTGTTCATAAGTGACACCTCTCTACTCCTACATGCCAGCTTTCACGTAAACATGCTTGCGTACGTTTATACGCGCGCTGAGTTACAAGCTTGCTTCAGTGACTGCAGGACTAATTTAGTATTTTTTTACCTTGACCCTGAAGAGTGAAAATAAGAGCGCGAACTGCAATCTCTCGTTTCTTTTGAAGCAACAGCAGAATTGCTTCTAACTTTTAATTACAGAAGCATTGTGACTTACACGTACCTGGCAGGTTTGCAGAACTCCAAGCGAGGACACCGTTTCCACACACCACCCTTATAACGCGCTCTTGTGTCAGAAGGAAGAGCAGCGAAAACGGGGGGTGAGGAGGGCAGAATAAACCTGCTCTCACAAGTGTGGACAAACAACCAACTTATTATTAGGACTACCATCTGGGTTAATGAGAGGTTACACGTGGTACCCGCATAAACCAGACAACGCACCCAGGCGAGCAGGAGCAGTCCTGAACGCGTGCACAACTGCAGTCTCCTGCTACGCTCAAACGCGTCAGTAACTCCAGTGCGCGCAGGGAAAACCCCACGTTACGCAGGAACCGCACGGTAACCGCTCNATAAACCAGACAACGCACCCAGGCGAGCAGGAGCAGTCCTGAACGCGTGCACAACTGCAGTCTCCTGCTACGCTCAAACGTGTCAGTAACTCCAGTGTGCGCAGGGAAAACCCCACGTTACGCAGGAACCGCACGGTAACCGCTCGCAGACCAGTACATGCGCCAGGGTAAGGCGCACAAGCGTTCCAGAAGCCCAGCACAAACGTCCTCTTCTGGGTGACTGGGCACAGCCAGGAATGAGAAGCCACTGATAAATACCAGGGATCTGCACCCGCAGCCAGGCCTCACCTCCAAAGGCACCGGAGAGACTGCGGCGCAGGGGCTGCAGGGACTCATTTAAGAATTCAGGGAGCGGGGATTCCTCGCCGCCGGCTGCGAAGAGGCAGCGTGGGGGCTGGCAGCCCCAGCACGGTCCTGCGACGCCACCCTGTCCGCAGCAGCAGCTGACTGTCACGCAGCCCAGGACTCGGGGGAAAACGCCGAACTCCAATTATGTGTCAAACTCAGAAAACACAAACTATTTGAATATTAAACCCATGAGACTTGAAATGGAGATCATTAAGAAAACTAATTCTGCACAGATGCAATGTGACTTTTGCAAATTTTTTTTTCTTTTGAGAAAAAGACTGCTCTCTGCATTTCTGATAAATTATTTCAGTTTTAACACCAGAACAGCACACTTTTATCTAGGAATTTAAAGGCTGGGGGGTGGGGTGGGGTGGGTTTGAAGGACAGATAAAAGTTTTCTGTTTGAATTCCCTCACTGTGGTGGCCTCGTGAGGGGAGAAGGTATCCAGTTGCGCGAGGCACCCCAGGGCACAATAAGCAGAGGCAGGCACGGCATGCAGATTCTGTTTCCTTAAGCGGCCTCTACCAGAGCCACCTTTCCCTCCTCCGGTTTCCGTAGCTAGACCTCTCCTTGCACACACCTGCCGCAAGCCTTCTTTGGCTTCACTAACACCGCTCTCCAAATATTACAGATCGTCCAAGCGAGTTCCCGGGATGCTGTCAAACAAAACGTTCCCAAGCCAGCCACCGTTTCGGTTCTCACTGCTATGTCAAGACTTTCTTACGCTTTATTTACCTAATTGAGATGACAAGGGACAGCACCTCTAGCAGGATGGCGATGATGAACACCACGACCGCTGCAGGTGGCGGAGGGGACGCGACCATGCCGTGTTTCAGGAAACACGTGATAGACAGTATGAGGAAGACTGTGGTGGAGAGGAACACGTCCAGGAGCGAGCTGAAGGTAGCACTGGCAAATGTCTTCACTGGAGCATTTCTTATAACCTGTGTGGAATACAGGGATTGAGGGAAGGGATGAAAATGAATAAGTGCTTTTTTGCTGAATTCAACTGTACCGTAAAGAGCAGCTCACAAAACCGAATAGAGGAATACTGAACTGTTCGCCCTTCGTTAACCCAACGTAAGTACTGTTTTGAAACAACAAACAGAAGGGGTAGTTCGACGGCTCTCACAGCTCCCTGAGAATAAATCTGTGTTGGAAAAAAAGCAGTGGCAGCACAGGGCCTGGGTCTGGGGTGAGTTCTACAGAATATTTTGATACAGAAATAAACCATATGAAAATTGCCTATTCTATGCAAAGAAACAACCCCCTTGATGACCAGCAGGTAAAGCTATGAGAAGTTTTCTCCAAGGATCTTCATTTAAAACAGTAACAGACTTTACAATAAGCCTTTTACCTCCAATGGTAAGAAATTTAAGAAAATTCCAATTTAAGAAAACGCTCCCACCACCACTCTACAGAGACAGTTCCTTGCCTGTGGCAGACTTCACGTCTCCCTTTCAGACCAGATTAAATGCAGCAATCGGGATGCTATGTAATGCGAATCGATCAGAGCCCAGGACACCAAGTTCTGTTCTGCCGTAACCCCTCACCACACGTTCCCATCCGTCTCGTGCTGGCCCCAGTGCCTGCGCAGCTGTGCTCTGCGCTACTTTGGCCAGTGCAGCTGAAAACTAGATCATGAGCTCCACGTCCCGGCTTCCTTGGGCGAGCCCAGTCTTACGAGCGCTCATGTCTGCCCAAGGGACCACAGAAAGCGAGCTCCAAAGGACAACAGAAAGTATGTTATCCAGATCACCACCAAGTCGCCCAGTTTGGACGCTCCAGGCTTACTTATTTTGGAAGTTTCTTCTGCTCCTCAGAACACTACCTGCACTCAGGAATATCGGGGAATGAACTTGCTCCTCATTCGTACCTCTCTGCAAACTTACATATTCAGTGAGAATCGTTCAGTGCCAAAGTTACCTCTTAATCTGAACTGCAGCAGAATCCTGTTAGTCCACACAGAAAGTCACATAAATTGAATTAAGGAAAGCAGCACTGTATCCTGAAGTGACAGCGCTAAGGATGCCCTGACAGTGTTAAGTGGTGCCTTAATTCCAACCAGGAACAGGCTAAGCAAGCTCTTGGGAAGCGGAGCTGCTTACAGAGCGATCGCAAATCAAGGACGCAGCTGGCACTGCGCAGTCAGAGGTGGATTCAGTGGTGTTGCAAGTTACTTTCAGCAACGGTTTACTGCAAGGCAATTTAATTACCAGCTGTGCTGACAAATCATTTCACTCTCCCGAGAGAAGATTTGTTGTTGTTGTTGTTTTGGACCAGTACTATGCTAATATTAAGGCTTTAACAGGTTTTGCCCCAGTGCTGGAGATTTACTACTACGGAGTGAAGACTCCCATTTCCAGAGATGTTTACATAACGATTTTCAAATTAATAGCTTGCCACTAACAAAATGCATGGACCACATTCCTGCTCCTTCTACGAGTTCCCCACATACCCACATTAACAGGTCAATCTGGATATGTTTGACTACCACTGCTTTGCTTCTCTTTCCAATCTTTCTACTGGAAGGAACTTGACTTACTATGTTCCATACAGTTTGTGCAAATTTTGCAGGCTGTGTCCCACGAGAAGTTTCTCCCTGTTGTTGCTACACGACCTTTATTCAGAGGGATACCACTGGAATACAGTGCTGCAGGATGAGCACGGAGCTCCTGAACAAAAGTGAACAAACTGAACTGCAACACAACTACGCTTCCCTTTGTTTAAAAAACAAAAAACCCAGCCCCCAAACAAGTTAGCTCTCATTTGCGAACACTGGAAAACAAGCAAATAGGGGCTATTGCTGCGGACAACGTGACAACGCTGCCCAGAACAGAAAGCAGCAAGCAGCAGAAGTGGAAATCCTACCTGCCCTCAGAGGTGGGACATGCTGGGAAGAAAAGAAATCAATGCCTAGATGCGTCACGATGCAATGCTGCCAGATGGATGAGCCGAAGCAACAGCTCGATGCTACTGGAAGCAAAAGGCCCATCTCCCTCCCTGCTGCCGGACACTTACCTTGCACTGGCTCTGGCACTTGCCAACCTCTCTAGGAGCTGCTGGTTCCATACGGCAGAAAACAGAGCCAGGTGGAAAAAGAAAACGCCCCAAACAGAAAACCAAAACATGAGTATTTTATGCTGGGCTAGTAGAACAAAGTGGCTCACAGAAGGGAAGCCTGATAAGCACGAGAGCCATTGGAAAGAGCAGGGAGAAGCAGGAACAAGATGGGGAGAGCAGTTGCCCTCTCTTGGCCACAACTTTTCAGCCACTTGTGGAAATGCAGCCTCATTGGTTGCTATCAACACCTAAAGCTGCTACACGTGAACTTACAACACCTTGCTAGTTCATATCAACCAGGCAGGAACATCTAGTGACGTGGAAAGCCTGCGATACTGTCAGCCCCCAAGGGGATTAAGGACTTTGTACACTCAGTGCAGAATCCTGAAGAAGGCATCGAGTTCCTTACAATTTACTCACTGTTCCTTGCCATTACACAGTGTTTCGAACTGCCTGTTTCTGAACGCAGCACACGTACAGAACTTAGGACATGTTGAGTTCAGAGCAGGTTTGGGTTCCACAGGGATAACCGTGAGGCTGCGACACGAACAAGAATCAAATTCAAAGTTACCATCCTCAAAGTTAGGATATCTGATGAGAAGGCAAGTGGCCTTTACTTTCATCTTGGCATGGTTCCCTGGCCTGCCTAAAGCCTTAAAACACTAGCCTGAAAACGGAGAAAACGCAGGTCAGAAGTCATTAGTGCATCTTGGCGGATTGTGAAAATGCGTTTCCAGCCCAAACGTTGGACTAGGCTCAGGGCATGGCTCAAGTCAGGTAAACTGGAAGGAGACTGTTTCCAGAGGCAGCAATACCAAGTAGTAAACCACATCTGACATTTCAGGACCCCTGCTGTCAACTGCAACGAAACGTGTTAAAAACAACGAGAGACAGTTGCTTAGACAGATTACAGAGGCAATCAGCGTCAGGAGAAACACACCTCTTCCTGATAGCTCGTCCTGTAGGCCATCTCCAAATCCTGATCCAAGAAGTTCAGGCTCAGCTTGTTAATAGGCGGTTTAAAGAAGTAGTCTTTCATGAGGCTAAAGAGAAAAGACGACATCAACATCAGTTTATTCAGCTGTAACTCTTTTAGAGCCCCCTGGTTCTGTGGTTTCTGCTTCCAGGGATGCTGGCGCTTGGCTTTGAAGCTCCTGTAGCTTTCCTGCACTCGCTCAGTCAAAGAAAATACTTAACAAAAAACCGAGAGCGTAAACTTTTATCTTTTCAGGAAAAGACTAACAAGTCCTTCCAGAAACTCACCAGCTATAACCGCAGATGACTACAGATAACTGCAATATAAGCCAGCAAATAGTAAAGGTTAATCGCTGCTACAGAAGCACAACCTCAGGAGACACATGGCTGAGGGATATTTGTACCTCAGGTGGAATTCTAGCGTTCAAAGAAAGCCAAGGATGACAAAGGCGACAAATTGTTAGGGAACCCACCCCCCTCCCCACGTCCATTTTAGAAACCAGCACTTTCTTGTTATTTCAAAGCCACTAAATTAACTCAGCTGGGAATATTCCCTTAACGGTCCGGGCCACAGAGAAACAGAACCTGAGGAGACGGGTAGCTTACATTTACTTCTGAAACGGAGGATCTGAGATCACCAGAATCATCAGCAAAGGCACAGACAAGCAATGAAACCAGCGCACCAGGACTAACGAACCGGGAGGCAGCACCTACCAGGGGGTGTTTACGTGCTCCTTCACCTTCTCTTCCAGCGTCAGGCGCAGGAAAAAAACCCAAATAAACCCAAACATAAAAGAGGCCTCAATCATTACAAAGTTGTTTCTATTCCCCACCCTCTGGAGCAACAATGCAACGCTTTTTGAGTTTTACAGTAGTTGTAAGAGGTTTATGAAAGAAGTCTTCTGACGAGATCTGCAAACCTTTAGTTTAGGTGTCAAGGAGCTGAAAGGAGTTGACTTCCAGAGCACCGAGCGCTTTGTGCCCGACAGCCGCAGAGCAAGGTCACGCCTGCTTACGCCATTCATCGCTGGGATAGCCCGTCACCCTCTCTTCTGCGCAGTCCTCACCTGAGGCTTCCGAACACATGCTCTTGCCATGAACCTCCTTTCATTTTCAAGCAAACAGTTCCACTTGTTATTTACAGTGAACTGTTTTTAAAATTGCTGCAGAACGTGAAAAGGGACAGCTTCTTCCCAAATGCTAAAAACTCCACAGATTGGACTATTTTGCAGTTGATAACTCTTAAGCAAAACACCAGAGATGCACATGAGATCAAATCTCAAGCGGATGAAGAACCGGAAGGTCCTACAGAGCACGTCTGTGCCTGAATCACCTCTGTTGGTTGGTTTGCTCGTTTGTTGTTTTGTGTTGGCGGCGGGGTTTTTTGGATCCCTGGCACAGAGGTTTTTCGGAAGCACAAGCTCCCCAGCACAAGACAGCACGTCGGAAGCATTTTTTTCATGAGACGCAAGACCAACCAAACGCACATTCCTAGACTGAAGCTCGGGAAGACAAAGGACTCCAACCACGAGTATGGCAGGTACTTTACAACCTCTAAACATTCCGGCCTTGGCCAATGTATTAAAACCATCAGGACCGCTGTGAAGGAATGACAGGACACATTCACTTGAGGCCCACTTCTCTCTTTCATTCTTCCTCGTCGTCCCTCCCTCACCTCTCTTCAATGTTTCCAGAGGATCTTACAGTATGAATTTTGCAAGCTTTTTTTTTTCTTTTTAAATTACTGAATTCACGTTCTTCTTCCAGGGAAGCTCAGCTCAACAGAGTACAGTGATGCTGCGCTGGAGCTGCGCTGGTCTACGGATGCAGGAAGAACGATCCAGTTTGCCAGTGCAGCACGAAACAGAAGGTGTAACACGACGAAAGCAGGGCGAAGGCGGCAGCCCCCGTGCCAGCCAGCCCTACCGCGCCACTCCAGCTCCAAGTCAATAGCCGTCTGTCTCAAAGAGGAAGATCCCAGCTCAGTTGACTAAACACAGTCAAGTACATAATGTGCTTCCCAGGAGGCGCAGTGCCTCCCCAGCACAAGTGATTTCTGTTTTCCCTCAATCAGGCAAGACTGGGAAGTGGGAGATGAAAGAAACAAACAAATTTCAGAAGTATTTAAACAGGAAACCGACCCAAGGAGGGGACGAAGGGCTGCACAGAACCCAGCTTCTGCGGGGAGCTTCGTGTTTCCCTGGGGCTCTGCTCCGTAAGCCTGGGGAGATTCCTTGTAAGTGCCGTCCCAGAGAGCGCGCGAGTACTTGGTTCTTGTACTTCTAAAGGTTTAGGAATACGTAATCTTTCTTGGAAACAAAAATCTAAAAAAGCGAGAATCCTTTGAGGATACTATCCCCAAAGAAATTCAGTTGAAACTTTCTCTACTCTTGCCCTGTAGTTTTCTTTTAGAACACACGGTAACACGCAGGTTACAACGAACCAAGCATGGCATTTTTATAGTGGCTGTAGCAAAGCCAGACTCAAAGCTCAAACTATACACTGTTTGCCAAATATATATAATGCAGTTGTAAGAAGATGCAAACTGGTAACTGCTATGAAAAGGCTTCTTGTATAATGCAGTAACACAAACGTGCTGCACTAACGCTGGCTTTATTATTATTATTATTTTTAAAGACAACTCAACTCTGCTGAGGTATCAGCTCCAAGGTGAAGTCTCAGCATGCAGAGACCAGTGGCCACTCACGAAACTCTCAGCCGCGCTCCTAGGCTCTAGGAAGACGCTGGGAAATGGAAAATTTCACCAGCGCCTGGCCTTTCCTCCTAGCCAGCCCTAGGCAGCCTCCTTCCAGCAGCGTACAGGCTCCGGGATCCTCCTGAGGATGTGTTTGACTCCTCCCGGCTGTATGGGAAGCCTGCGGGATTAATTCCTGCACCTTCTCACCATATCTGGGTTAGGTACTTTCTGTTAATAGGAATTTCTATCGCAGATCAGAACAGCGGCATCGTGCACCGCAGTGGAAATCCCCAGTGCTAGGGGAAGCTCACGCGTTGCCGCTGCTGGGGCTGCAGTAACATAACGCCAAAGCAGAACTCCAGTGTTCTTATTGGGCATGGGGTTTCACAAAAGACGACCCAGGGGAAGTTTGGAATTCATTCCCTTCCCTGAGAAAACTCAAATTTCCCATTCAAACATCCTCACAGATACTACATTTACTGAGACGAACAATGCATTATGTTTTACAGTAGGGGATGAAGAATGTTTTTTAAATGACTTATTCCATATAACTTCACAGTGAGAAGTGTTAAAAAGGAGGAATGTAAAACGGTAGGCTTAAACCATTTTGCACAGACCTAACTAATCAGAAGATTATTTTTGGAAAGTTATGTTTACATGAACTGAACTCAGCAGAGAAGTTTCCCTGGCAACAAGAAATGGCCCACTTAATATGGTAATGATGATATTTAATTGAGACCCAAAAAAAAGTTAGGCTTTGACTGATGTCAAATCACAGTCCTACTTCTTCCTTTTTCCGAATCAGAAAGAATTATCCATTTTGTAAGTGGAGGAGGAAAGGTCCAGGAACACGAGAGCTTGAGCTAGGTATCGCCAGCAGACCAACGGCGTAAATTAAGCTACTTCTAGAACTTAAAATTTGCAGCACGCTAGTTACATTTCAAACAAAAATCCGATTTGTTCTTGCTGATTTCTGCCAACATTTGGCCTTTCCCAATCTGTCTGTCTTTTAATATTTGAAAGTATCAGCTAAACACCTATTCTCAGCCATTAACGACAGACCACATACATAAGGGGGGGGTGGGGGGGGGAAGGACCTAAATTTTAACTGGAAGTGGCCACAGGAGAAAGGTAATCTGAAAAAAACTAGAGAAGAGACTGGAAAGGAACTGCTGTCCCTCCCTCTCGCTTCTCCCTGCTTTAGCCACGTTATCAGTTGAGACAACAGCGTCCCTGTCCCAAGCAGCCTGGAGTCTATACGAGCGCACAGTTTCAAGGATATTTAGATAAAATACTCCTAATCTGAGTGGAAGCAGTGAAGCAAAAACATGAATAGCCATAAATAATAACAAACCCAAAGCATCTGTTTAGTTGATCCAGTCAAGTCACTGCCATAATAAGGGAGATATGGTTATGTGTTTACAAAAATCACATGCTACTGAATTTTGGAGAACATATTTTCCTCTGCTCAAAATAAGTTTGTTTGAAAGAGAGAGAAGCCAACTTTACAAAATGCCGTATGTAGGTGGTAGTTGGTCCACGAGAATCCACTCCTATTAATTCTGCCTCCAAGCCCAGCACGATTCCTAGGCATTAGTCGGTCATTCCTTGTTATCAGATGTTGTTCTTTGGCTACGCAAAAACGTGAGTTTTGTGGTTCAGTTTTTATGTTGCACTTTTAATTGCAGAGGCAGGCACATACTTTGTGCACCGAGAGGACTTTTGAATGTAAAGATGAGCGTTCAACTTCCTGACAAGTCACGTAGAGAGTATTTTTCCTTTTGGAGACTCAACGGAAGAATGACTGTTCACCACGGAAACGATGAAAAACCTGGCTTTACATATTCCTGGGAGCAGAACGGTTCTGACATGAAGTTCCTACTGTAGTTTATACAGAATACAGACTAAGATCAGAAAGCATATGACATGTTAGATGTTAACAACAGTTATTGACATGAGACAAAAAGCACACAAATAGAGATTAAAGATAGGAGCCCCCTGTGACTGCTGTCTCGCCGTTACACAATTTTACATCGCACAGCTCAATTTTCCTTACCTGTCTTCTTTAATCACATCCACAAAGTGAGCATCTGTCTTTTCTCTGATGTTTTTGAACCTCAAAGGAAGGAGAGCTGATTGATCCAGACTCACTCCGCCCCATCTTCCTTTCTCTTGCAACATTTCATAAAGCGAGGTTTGGCTATTGCTGAGCTTTTCTTCCTGCGGAGGGCTCAAAAGCCCATTCTGAGTCTTTGGACTGTGTCCTCCCGGAGCCTGGAAGACAGAAAGCAAAACATACGTGGGGAACGTGAGCGGTCGAGAAAGCAGACAGAAGAGATTTCACGGAGCTAAATTTGACAGAAGTCTTCCTTCAACACACTGAGCTTTTACCTGATCACATCAAAGACCTCACTCCACCTGCCCCGAAATCCCCCCCGTCCTTCTGTAAGCGCACGCCTAGTCAGGCGTCGTCCTTTTGCTTTCTCTGTACCAAGCTTCCAAGGAGCAGAAAACAAAGTACATTTTCACACACGCAATGAAGACCAACCCCAAGCTCAAATTTCATTTGCTCATCTTCTAAAAAGCTTTTCAAACACCTACTGAAGCTGTGCCATCTTCCCACACGCCACGACACAACTGACTCTGCCAGCCCTTGGCGCCTTCCACTGACCACTACAGCGCTGCCGCTTTCCCAGCGAGCGCCCTCCGTCCTCCCACCTGTGGGAACGGCCCTTTTGTACGTCTCGTCATCCTGCACAAAATTTATCCTGAAAATTAAACTACACTTTCTTCACTAAGATATACTACTTCGTCGTGGTTTTATTTTGCCTTTGTGTTAATTAACACCGCATTTCCAAATTTTGACGCCGGCTTGCAAGGCAGCTTAGGTACACAGTAGTATCGATTCTGCTCGCATTAATTTGAGAATACACATTACTTTCAACCACAAATCACTCTGTTTTCATGGAACCTGAAGTTCCTTCTTTTTCATTTTCTCTGACCTAGGCCAGTATGCACTGAAGCAATTCCAAAAAAATTCGACAACTAAATATGGTTAGAATGAAAACGAACTGCAGCTAGTCAGGATCATTTTCAAATGCAAACATCTATCAAACTTAGCATATTTGAATGTTCATCTGCCTCCTCCACGTCTTACCACTTATCACGTATCGTTTATCCTCATCCTGAAACCCACTCATGACAGAAGTTTCTTCATTTCTGCCTGTGCAGCAGTCGGCACTGCAGTGACGAGCTCCTCCAGAAGACTATTCTTGGATGCCACCGCAGTGACCACAAGTAAATACCATAAATACCATCACCACCCCAACCATGCTCTGAAATGTTACTTAGATTGTAAAATCAACTTAATTAAAGTTAAAAAAAAAAAAATCTTGTTTCTGGCTGCCCATGCAAAATTAATTCAAGGTCCTTGTGTATCTATCCTGTGAAGCAAATGAGGCACATGAATACGGGCAGGTGTAACCAAAGGCGCAGACACAGCCTGGGAAGACAGAAGACCAACGGAGCAGCAGGAGAATGTGACCTTGCGCAGGGAAGAGTCAGAAAGCACTCGGGCTTGGCTCCCTATCACTGCCAAGCCCTCAAGAGCTGAAGGCATAACAAGGTGTGTCGGAATGGTTCCCTGGAGCTATAGGAGAAGCATGAGCAAGGTGGGCTGTGCTCCCCTTTCCTCCCGCCCGGGAGGGACGCGGGATCTTCACCCCGTGGGCTGCCCCGGTGGAGGTGTGAGTCCCTAGAGCCACGCGCTGGGAGCCAGGGGATGAAAGGATTCCCAGTCGAGTCCCTTCTACCGCTCACGACAGTTGTTTCGGCAGCTTGCAGGTGCTCACAGCCCAGTGACAGCAGCTGACGAAGCAGAATAGGAGATTTAGTAGTTACCTTGGTGTGCCGCCAATGTTTTGCTAAAGAACGTAATCGAGAGAAGAGAAAGGCGATTTCAGCAACACGTATCTCAGCAAAAGCAGACCAAAACCCCTTGGACCAGAGAGGTGCTTGCGTATGACGGGAGGGCACTCTCCCGGTAAGCCAGAGGCACAAGAACTGCTCACGTAAAAGAGGTCACCAGCTCCCTTTCCAAGGGAAAACATTCAGCAGCTTCAGAGCGAGTCCTCCAGCAACTGTAACAGGTTATTGTGTTCTGGAGGGAACGTGGCTACGGAGCACAAGAGGTACTGCAGTGCCAGGGTAACCTCTCCGGTTCGGAGCTGAGGAGTACTAACAGAGGCAAACCAAAGAGAACTGTCCTACAAGTTGCTAGGAGCGAAGGGTCTGCCCTGTTCGGGTGTTTAAAAAATTTGTGCTAAAGACTGTATTTGCTCGGAGCACTTCCCAGAACAACTGGAGGCCTAAACAAAAGTCACAGTTACCACCTTTTTTTCCTCCCAGTAAAGAATCCATCTCCCTTTTCTCATCCCTGCAGCAGATGCCGTTACTTGAAAAGCAGTAACTGAGAGAACACAATTTTTGCTGTGAGCAGGTCAAATAAAAGATATGGACTCCCATGCACTGTTTGCTTTCCCTGTCTGTTCTTCAAGTTCATCTGAAGAACGCAGTGAAAATTTCTGCTCTTTCAGAGAAGGTCAGCACGGACTTCTCTTGGCCTTTTCTCTTCAGCTCCTTGGCAAAGGCTCAAATCCCTAAGAAAATTCTTCCCTTCAGTCAGCTCAAGGTTTTCCTGGGCTGTCTCCACTCCCTTAATCTTAACAGGAGGGGATTAGACTGTGAAACTGCTTGTGTGTAAGGAGAAAATCCCTATTTATTAAATGTAGTTAGCTCCAGCGTTGCTGTGGTTTCTGATAGCAACAGGCTGTACTGGGGTTTTTGAGCACTCAGAGGTTTGATGCGACATGTGACAGTTTCCTCTCGTCAAGAGACGAGGAGGCTCCAGAGGCTGCTGGGACCCACGGAGGCCCAAGGACGTGGTTAACATCATTAACATCACCAAAGACAGGGCACATGAGTGCTGCAGGGCCAGGCACAGGGAACGGACGCCAGAGTTGGGCAGAAGGAGCCCGTGGTTCTTCTTCCCGAGAAAGCTGAGACCGCAACGAAGAGCTGGAAATCAAATGCCACAGCAACCTCCGCGCGTGTAGCTGTTCCTTGAGCTTTCGGTTAAACAGGCATCCCAGACTTAACGGATAGGCACCTAACTGGTCCGATTTTTGCCTGAGCAATAACTAAACCAAATCGAAGGAGGACACGTGATTCGGTCTCCACTAGCACGCTCCTTCCAGTGAAACTACGGACACTTTGCTCAGCACTGCACGGGTCTCTTCTGAGCAAGGTTAGATGACTTGCCGATTAACACACGTGAAGCTAATGCAGCTGTAGTAGGAAGAAACTTGACGGGTAATTCTGATGAAGGCAACATGCGACACGAGGCAGTTGGTGCCCAAGGAAAATCTCTGTTCGCAGTTGGTTCCTGGAGATCCCTGGCACGTGGGCAGAGGCAGCCTGGNGCCGATTAATACACGTGAAGCTAATGCAGCTGTAGTAGGAAGAAACTTGACGGGTAATTCTGATGAAGGCAACATGCGACACGAGGCAGTTGGTGCCCAAGGAAAATCTCTGTTCGCAGTTGGTTCCTGGAGATCCCTGGCACGTGGGCAGAGGCAGCCTGGGGAAGAAGCATCTCACGCATACCATCTTGGCAGCCTGGGCGCACCTCCCACGGTGTTTTCTGTCTTAAAGATCTCATGCTGTTCTGAGACCAGTACCTGCTGGCCACCCCGCTCTATCTCCCTCAGAGCTGAAGCAATTATTATTTTATTTTTCCTCTTAGGCTGTTTCCTAGGAGCCCTGGCACAGAACATGGTCTACTGCGTTACACACCATTTCAGCCCAGTAAGGCAGCCCCTGCTCCCAAGTTTACAATTTAGGCGTAAGAGACAACAGGTCAAAAACAGGCAGAGCGCAGAGGGACAAACACAGATGAATGTAGCAGCTCATCAGCAGAATAAGTGCTGGCAAGTTTTTCCATTAGCTCTGTATGGGTGAAGAGCTGCAAAGACAGATGTGAAGAACAAGACAGCTACTTCTGAATGTGTTTATAAAGCGATTCCCCCCAACGAGGGAAAGCGTTAAACCTGTTTGAAAATATAACAATCAGGTGACGAGCACTGGTATCCAGTCTGTGTTTAGGCAGGAGCTCAGTATCGAGGAAGGAGCGAGAGGCGACAGGCAGCGCTGAGAAGCTACGAAGGCCATGAACAAGAAGACAAATAGGCAACGCCTGGTACGGCTGAGGAGTAGATGGCTTCAGCGAGAATAAGTAAGCAACAGGCAGGGAAAGTAATCTTGGCAGCAGCACGCTGAATATGTAAGAGACCCTGTCGGTCAGAAAAAGGATGCAAACTGACTTAAAGGCTGTGCATTTCAGCTGCGCACGTGAACAGGAACAACTGTGCCTTACAGCTGCGATGCAGAAGACATTGGCAAGTCATAGGTGTAACTCATGGCTAGGCAACACACAGCCGACCGCTGTAAGGGATGGAGAGTGTGGTAGTGATGCTTGTGCCTCTTTCTTTGGGTAGCCTCAGCGTAATTTAAGAAGCCCAAATTTTACGTCCGTCTCAGTATCAAACTGGGACCATAAAATGACTAATAACTTTGGAAATCTGGGGAGGCGGGGCTCAACTATGTTGTAGAACACAACTGCTCAAAATCAAGGTAAGCTTGGCTGCTTAAGAGCCTGAATAAAGGAACGGCAACGCAAAACCGAGGAAGCTAACTGAAGCAGAGAAATAAGGGAAAAGAAGGGAAGCGATAAATACTTAAATTACCTTCGTACTGTTTTTATGCTCATCCTGACAACCATTTTGGACACCTCCTTCGTCTATGCTGACATCACAGTGGGGAGCAAGGGTGGTACTACATGAAGGGCAAGGCTGCAAGGAGACAAAAAAATTTCAGCCAGGAACGTTCTGGTGTCCTCGTAGTATCATGTAATTTATAATTCGGTCCACTTGTATACTTGCGGCACGGTTAAAGGATAAACAAAGCTACAGAATGAGAAGCAGGGAGCAAAATTCGACTAGAACAGAATGCACCGTTTCAGAAATAAATCACAGATTTTCTGTTTACTGAAGTGAAACCTAATCCAGGAAGAGCTTTACGAGTGTAAGATCACAGATATACTGCAACCGCTGCGCACTAGCAAAGGACCTCCCCAAGAACAACGGAATACTCCTTAGTGAGAGAACTGCATTTACCTCGTTTAAAAACTGCCCGCAAAAGGATCTGAACGGCATTACGAGCGAAGACTTAGCACAGAACACAGCAAAATTCAAAAAACGCCCGAAAACACCACGATGCGTTATGAACGGCACGGGGAAAGGGCAAGCAACGACTCTGAAACTAATACAGGGAAATACTTTTTCATACAGCGCTCTAAGACAGCAGAGGTGAGCTCAGGCTATCGTACATTGCTGAAGCCAAACATCCAGCAAGTGTCACAGGGAACAGGGAAAGCAAAACCATCAGGACTTGTCATGGTCGCAGGTTACGCATTTTGGAAGCGACCGAAAGCGTCGCACTTCAGCCTTTAGAACTGCCCAGAGTTAAAAATGTGATCTTCTTAAAAGGAATTAACCCGCATCCGTATTTGCAAGCACTTCATACTTTTCTCCAGTCCTGGCAACGCACAGGCAGGAGGCTGCATCGGGGGGACCCTGCGTCCGATCCCCGCTGGTGACTCCTCTGCTCTGGAGATGGTTTACTGTTGCCAGGATTGCCAGAAGTCTACTAACGGGTACGGAGCCACCAGTCACGGGGAACGGCACACTACATTCGGCACGCTATAGACCAAGCGGTGGTAGGCCACCCACTAAACATCTTGATCAATTTTCCAACAAGCAACTTGAGCCTTCTGTCCCAAACTCAACACTGCACGTCCGTTTCATCTGTTTGCTTTGGACTCAGGAGGGACTCGTTGAAGCCTCCGTAGTCTATCATTCTCCTGGTCCAAAACCACAACTTCTGCCTTCGTGATCGCTCCCAGTTTCAGAGACCAGCGTGTAAGTCTTTTCAGAACTGGCTTTCCACCCAAGCCCCTTTTCCGTCTCTGGTGTCACACCTGAAACTGAGTAACACGGCATCTTCAATTTCCAGGTTGTTACGGCATGGCGTTTCTCCCAGCCCGCTCTTCCTGTGACTGCTGATCCACCTACTCACTCAACAATGCCTCTCAAAGGCTTTCACAAAGACTCTGAGCCTTCCTAGCAGCCAGGAGACCATCACATCTGCCGCTCTTCAGGAGCATGGGCCAGGCCACGGCACTGAAATTACTGAGTTTCCTAACCTGGCATCAGATAATCAAGTTACATCCAGTTCTGAACCTGTACAGTCCGAACGAGTACCAGCACACTTGAAGAAACCATGAAGTTGGTTCTCAAATGGGTTTGTTTAAAACTAATCTACGACTAAATATCACTAGTGCCTTGGCCACTTTGTGGAAGGCAGTATTAGACGGCTTTAAAAACGAGTATGTGAATGGGCTACCCAGCCTTCTAGAGCGTTAGTTAGCAGATTTAATCGTGGCACAAGTCAGTCAATGGTAATAAGCCCCAAGTATTTCTAACAAAAAATAAAGAAAATACTCCTTGTTTGATGTTGCCAATAAATCATCAAATGCTTAGCTCGCGGGGTTAAACCAGAAGACAAAAATCTCAGAAAAGAAGCCCGACGTTTTGAGACGAGGCGGAAGTCCATCTCTGACTTACCCCATGTGCTCCAGACAACATCATTAACTTCATTCTCTACTGCAGACATTCACACAAGCTCAGTGCGTATGTGACCTCATCACGATGAGTAATACATTAATGCACTTCCAGCAAACACCAAGACAAGCAGAAGTGCTTTCTGTTTTCATACCAAGAGATGATTAAAGCATTTTTGCAGCGGCTTATGATTCCCTGTCAAGTAGGGGATTTTATAAAATACGACAGGGAAAATAAACCGATACCAAAAGCAATTAAGCAGGTTACAGTGTTTTCATTCAAAAAAATCAGCTGCTATTACAGAGTTACTTACAGTTTTTAGTATCTATCTTCGCCATTTTGATTATGTACATGCATTTTGCTGACACCCATACTGCAGCAAGGTTAGCAATTAAATGTACTACAGATACACTGGAGGAGAGGAGGAAATACAATTCCTTTCGTGAATCAATTACTGTTGCATCCTCCTTCCTGGCTTTCCTTAACAGATCTTGTTCGCTAGAACGTCCGTTTGAGCCCCAAATGTGAAAGTCATCCTTTGCATCCAACATGGCCACTTATTCCCTTTAAAACAAAAATATTTCAACTTGCCTGTAATTTTGCCTCTCCTACTTAGTCTCTTTTGCAGAGCTGGAGTCATCTCCTCCTACACTGACACTGTTTACAGCTTTGTATTTGAAACAGTTGGCATGTAAGTCATGATTCTTTTGCAAATTATTATCTCCAGACCCTACCAGCAAGCTGCAGGCTTTAAAAAAAAAAAAAAACTCAAAAAATTGGTAAAGAAGAAATGCAAAAACTGTGCATGATCTGTGACTAAATTGCACAGTTGTTCTTTGTGGGGATTTTTTAATACACAGATTTATTTATTTTATTAACACCGTAAAACTTATTCTAGCATGGCTGGCAAAATAAATGTTCTCTGAAAGCTTGACCCAGCCTTCTCGATCCGCAGCTGCTCCAATAACAGACCCCCCAGCAGAGGGAAGGCTGGCGCACATCAGTACTCGAAAGCACGGAGTCTGGAATACCTGTACCCAGCCGGGCCATGAGGAGCAAGGACGCTTCACACGTCTATGCTGCGACTACGGTCGCGGAACACGTTTTTAAGTAAGTGCTCAGCACCCGCACGATCGCCTCATCGCTATGCTATCTGCATTCTGACACGGTCTGTGGCATGCATCGTACAGATGCTTACACCACAGGGAAAGCTGAGGTTGGGGCCATTCAAAACTCACTCCAGCGCCGTGTATTTTGGGCAAGACAGTCACACTATTTTCAAAGAGCTGTGAGGCTGCTTAGGAAATCACTGGCCGGACCTGCAGTGCTCACGGTGGTGAATACAAACAGGTACCTACAAGCACAAACTCGATGCAGTAGCTTCAGCACAACAGCAGACAGGGGATCCAAGGAGGCCGAAACTGAGCTGGCACTTGTCCTAGATGCTCTTCGGAAGCAGCTTCTTTTAGCTTCTCCTTCACTTGCTCGGACAGCCACGTTTGCACTTTTGCACCACGCAGGCCGTTATTCAGCATTTAAACAGCAATCAACAGCCGGCCAAGATGGTCCCAGAGCAGGAAATCAGGGACCAGGCAGTAAACAAAGCAGCACGGGCCGGCAGCATGTCTCCACACTGCATGTAGCTGCTTAGGAACCGCAGTGCATCTGTACCTACCCTTCTACAGAGTAAGTCACCTCATGTTTTAGAAAACACATGCCACAGCTGAGCCTTCACAACAGATTTCATTTTGGACTTGGGCGATTTTAACGAGAAGCACCACAAGTTAACACATAACAAATTCTATCAAGTCGTAGCTGCAGTCCCGGTCCTCCCGTCACAGCTTACTTTGCTGCCTGACATTAACAAGGCACCCTTGCGTTCTCTCAGAACAGCACCCTTAGTTTTACTGCTTTAATCCCTCCACTCTCCCCTCTGCTCCATGGACAGGCAGCTCAGTAACAATTCTCCACTCGGTACGTTCTTTTTCCTTCACTGCTTGAAACACAGGAGTTCCTAGCCCTTACTGTCACAGCTGTCCCTCTGCATGACCGGGCAGCACGGGCAGGCTCACTTGTACAGACACCCAGTGACTGCTCCGAGATGTATTTTCCTATCTTATTCATGCTAGTACCTTCACTGAAAGACAAGAGAGCCAGAAAGGTGGTGCCTGAGGGATGCCAAACATATTCTTTCTTATGCGGGAGCAGGACAGAAAAGTACCACCAGCAATGCGGACGCAGTCAAACCACACACAGTGCGTATTTTGGAGAGGGGAAGAAGATGGCTACAGCTGCCTTCTGTAGTTAAACAGTCCTGCCTTGCTCCCTAAGGAGCTCGCTTAACTTCGGACCGTATCTTGGGGCCAGCCTTCCAGCTGATCTTGCTTGCGATCCAGTGTTTTCACTCCAAAACTTAAAACCAGGCACAGAGGCAGGGTAAAGGTGCCCGACTCACGCTCTCCTAATCCAGGTGACAAACATACGAGCAGCAAAAACGGAGCAGCATGGAAGTCACCCTCGCATCAACTCCACCAGCTCAATCTCAAACCTGTGTTGAAGAGATCCCTTCAGGACTAAGCACACTGAAGTCTAAGGTCAGTGACCTGCAGGTGACCACCCGCGGCTCGGACATCCACGCCCAGCTCGGGCAACCCAGGACCAGGAACTCAGCACAAATGAAAATAGAGAACAGACATCTGTTGTTTGGGAAATTTGTTCTGAGCTGGAAGATGGAGAGTAACAGCAAAGCTTCGAAGCAATACACATTGTTTCACAGATTTCCTTGTCAAGAGATCTTGTGAGAGGTGTGAACCTAACAAAATGTCACCATTACTCTCAGCTGGATCCATACAAATCACTGCCCTCAGTTCTACACGTAGGTTTCTAGAGCAAGCAGATAAAAGACAGTCTCGCAGCCTACTAAAGCATTTCCTCCCACCACACAAACAATCCCGTTATCTTTTTGCAGGGGTGTCTGTTATACACCTATATGAAAATGTTCACAGGTAAGCGACCCGCTTGAAACAGGAGCGGCAGAGGCATGCTGCAGCAAAAGCAGAAAATCGCAGAAATTACAGTAGCTGCACAAAGCACATTCTTTACTCCCCCCTAAAATCAAGACCACTGGCAAAGCAGTACTGACCTCCCAGTCCTGAAATATATTTAAAAAAATATATATTTGAAACGACCTTTAAGAAGTGTTCACCTTACTCTGGGGATTCCTTGTTAATTGGTGCGGCATTTTACTTTGTAAACTTTTTCATCCCTCAAACTACCTTTTGTCACCGTATGCACACATACGCGTGTATACGTACAGCAGTGCATAAACAAACCTGTAAGGTTTCCCCATCCCCACGCCTCTCCCTGGTTTGCATGGTTTGAGACCTACGCCGCTTGGCTTTGAGACACGAACTCACCTTTGGTTTTTCCGCGTGTTTGAGAGTCTTTGTCAAGTCACTGGCGTTCTCGGCCGATGATGCTCCCTGCGTCCTGGCTCCATCTCCGGACTCCAAGCCAGGAAGCAACGCCTGTGAACAGCTGCAGTGGGGCTCCTTCACCTTCTGACCAGAGATCAGATAGGTCTTCAAACCTACAGGAAAAGAAAAAAATAAAAAAAGAAATCCACAAAGAGTCAGAACCGCAGAAACACAAAACGAACGCTCCTTTGGACTTCTCAGCTGCGAAACACAGCAACTATCAAAGCACTATCGAGGCTCGGGAATACAGCACACACGAAAAGATGGCAGCTGGGAGCAACTACCGGGAATATAAGGATGCTCTGTGTAACGTGGTGGCAATCAGGACTGCCCAACGTCTGTCCCCGGTGCAAGAGACCACTCAACACACGGCAACAGCCAGCGCTGATGCGGATGTACTTTAGTCCATTTTCACTCGTGTACTTCTGAAAAACAGAGCTAAGACCTTATGTATTCGCTTCCAAGTTGTAATTTGAGCTCTCACATTAACTCTTTACTTCTGGAAAGGAACTGCAGCCAGTTTTTCGGCGATACCTGTGTTAATATTCTACTTCTGAAAAATCAGCGTGTATTCCTCCACTGGCACTCGCCATTTGTCAGGGAGACGCCGCGAAGGTGGCTTAACGCCGGTAGCACATTGAGAAAGGAAATGGCGTTTAAGTGCTGGAAATTCTGATGGGTTTTCATAGTTAGCGCAGACTTCACATTTTTAAAGAACAAAATCAATCTCTCTCTCGCACGTACGCCCACACACCCTCTCTGCAACTGTTACATGAATTGAGGCATAATTGGAAAGCAGATGCAATATTAAAGGCCAGGCTGGTAAATACCACGTTGTATCAAAAACCTGTTTGAAAAATAAAAGATCTGGATTTTGTTTGGAATACCACGTATTTTACACCCTTGAAACTCTGGGTTATGATGTTCTGGGTTATTTCTAGGCACAAAGACTACAAAGGAGCTACTAAACATGCAGCTTTCTGAATTCGAGTAAGTTAATTTTATTGCCACTGGATAGGAAATCTCCCACTCAGCAAGGAAGGGCGCCGACGTGCTCCAAAAAGCATGGAGGTCATCCGCTCGCAGAACCGCAAAGCGCTCGTTATTTTGCGGTACCAGAGGCCGCTGTCCCGCGTGTCCTGCGGCCAACTTCGCGCTGCCCGAGACTCACGGGGCGGCTGCCGGTTTTCTGTTTGGGTCAGCTGCGCATCAGCCCCCTCCCTTCTTCCCAGCCTCGTCACCCAGCTGCAGCCAGACACGACTGTCACGGCCATCGACTGCACTCCACTGCCTCTGTCCATAGGATGAAAGCTGGAAATAAGTATGTCAAGTCGCAGCCCTTGCAAGAGGGCAGGTTTCTGTCCCTTATGATAAGGTCATTCTCTCATAACCTTCTTTGCAGACAGAAAATCATATTCTACAAACCTTTTTTTCATCTGCAGTACGTAGCACAGACAGTACTTTGTCTGCAACCTTCCCGATAAAAATAAGTTCGATGCACTAACTTCGAGTTTGCTGTTTCTCTGTTTACCCCACTCGTAACTTCGGCTCCCCAACACTTCTACAACCAACGCAGGAACCCGCAGCTGTACCGACCATTTCAGCCTCGGGCTCAAAGAGCTGCTGGAAAAGCCACGGTGCTCCCACACAGTGCTCCAAACTCTGGAGCACTCGCGCGCGTATTCGAGACGTTACGCTACACCCAATCTTTATTTTTGTATCGTTCATAGCACTGCTTGGATTTTAAGCAGTGCCGCTTAATAAAATCCTGAGCTGCTGCTGGCTTCCAGATGTAGGGCTGTCTCTTTAAAACTTGTATTGATGGGGGCTGTCATTTAAGGAATTCACCACAATCAGCTCACAATTATGTTTACTGCGGGCAAAAGCTGCAGCATTAAGCTTACTACTGCTATTTTTAAAAGCTACCTTAAAGCAACAGGATTATTTTACCACTCCTATTATTCCTCTAAACAAGCACATTTTCTTCGGGGTTTTGTATTTTTGAAAAGGCACTTTTCTGCCTCGCTGTGCGGTGCCGCATAATTATTTCATCCATCTGTTTTATACAGTAAAATTATCTCCAGTTTGAGCTCCACACCGAGGAAAAAGGGAAAAGGCTACGGCACGCCAGTAACTGAAAACGTTATTTGGGAAAGCAGAATCCACCCTCGCCCCAACCTGAAAGCGCAGTGGGCTGCGGCTCCTCGACGCGGCTCCAGCCCTCGTCCTTCCCACCCGCGGCAAAGCCACGGGCCCACGGCCGCTATCGTTTTGCATCGACAGCGCTCACGCCCGCCTCGTCCCGCGGGCTTTAGCTGCAGGGTTGAAAGTTGGCTAAAATGGCTGCCCGTTGGCACCGAGAACTATAAAAATCCCTCGATTGCCTCCCCGCGCTCCCCAGCCCCGCCACGTCCACTGAACAAGGAGCGTTACTCAAGATGGGTAACCTGAAATCGCATGAAGGCAAGGCAGCGCTCCGCGGAATCACAGCACACCTTTAGCAAGAAGTCAGCGGCGCTGCTCCTAGTGCCGAACGCAAGGTCAGGGAGAGCAAATAAGGAAAAAAGGATATTTTTGGAAAGTTTTGGAAAATTAGGAGGGGTAAGAATCTTTCACCTTTCCAGAACTTCACTAACATTGCCTACCTAATACTTTGCTTGTTATTAAATCCTTCTCGTGACAGGAAAATGCGATTTGCTTTAGTACTCCTCGCAACTCTGTGACACTTCACAAAGCAACTCCTACGTTCAGTCTGAAACACTTCGGTATTTAAAAAAAAAAAAAAGAGGTCGTTAATTCAGCAGAACTGTATCGGTGTAACTAAAATGTATTACACAAGAACAGTATTCTTCCTCCTCCTACAACTCCAGTGAATTCACACAATCAACGCTCTGTCATTTTCCATACAAATGCTGTATGGAGTGAAAAACACTCACACCGCCACGCAGCACGTTCAAATCAATTAGGTAACGCAGCAGTATTAAATGAGTAAGCCAGCAACGGAGGAGCTGCTACCTGACGTGAAAAGCAGCAAACGCGGTGCAATTTTTGGAGCGCGTTGCTGCGCAACCATGTAACTCGGGACACGGCAACGAAGAAAGTGCTACGAGATGCTTATATTGTTATTTATAAAGGCGATGCTCGCCCTTTCTTCCCCTCCTGCCATTCTCAATCTGAGACTCGTGCCCTTCCCCCTAATTTATTCAAAACAAATGCTGAAAAATAAGACAACCTCAAACTGCCTGATAGCAGATCTGGCAGGCTTTACCCTGCAGCGCCTTTCTGCTGCTTCCAGAGACGGCTCTTGGAAGCAAAGAGGGGGAACTGGCTACAACAACCCACCCCCAACATACCCATTTAACGTACACAGCATTTTCTACCCCGGGGAAAAAAAAAAAAAAAAAAGCTACATCGTTTATCTTGGAGAAACACAAGCCATCGCCTCCACTTGCCTTCAAGTTCTGAAAACCTGTAAGTGTTATAAGGAGTAACAGCTCCCGCACGCTGAGCCGAAACACTCTCTTCTTGAACACAAGCCGTTTCGAAGGTCGACACGGCAGTGTTTGGAAAGTGTGTTTTTGATAAAACAGTTAACAGGCGAGATCTCTGTGCAACTACGGTGGGTTTATTAGCCCTGCTACCGCTGAATTTTAGAAGCATTAGGAAATTTCTGAACTTAGCTCCTCTCTTCAGTTAGCTTTTCTTTTTATCAGGGGCATTTCTCTGAACTCAAAAAACCAGACAACCATCCCAAACACTAAAAAATACGCCTAATAGCAATAAAAAAAAACATCATACGCACTCACACACAAATTATTTTCTGTATGCACAAAAATAAACAAAAGTATAAATAAGGCTGTGTATAAACATCCCAGTCTTCAACCTGGTTTTGGTAGCGTGAGAAAAGGCGGTGGCTGCCGAGCGGACGGGAAGTTCAGCAGCGCGGGCGCAGGCAGGGGCCAGGGCTCCCTGCCCAAGCGCTGCGTCCCTGCCTGCGCCCAGGTTACACCGAGGTGGGTCAGCCCCGAGCGGCTCTGCCATCCTCGACCGCAGCTCTGTGTGCAGAGAAAAACTCTCCCGGGTATCTGGTGGGAAGTCACTTGCTGGGAAGGAACGGGGAAAGGGAGAGAAAAGATGTTCTGGTCCTTCAAGTCCTTAATGAAACCGTTTATTTCCTTTCTTTCAGTTCACCTGTCCTCCTGACTTCAGGACAGAAGTTGCCGTTACGCCAGGCTAATGTGGTTTGCATGTAAGCAGAGGGCGTCCCTCCGCACATCTTTCAAAGCCGAGGCGCCTGCTCCTGCAGGAGGTCTCAAGGGATGGGGAATCAATACAAACACTGATAAGCAATTCCTTGGTAAAATAAGACTCGAGTTTCAATTTTTGATGCTCCACGTGTATNAGGGCGTCCCTCCGCGCATCTTTAAAAGCCGAGGCGCCTGCTCCTGCAGGAGGTCTCAAGGGATGGGGAATCAATACAAACACTGATAAGCAATTCCTTGGTAAAATAAGACTCGAGTTTCAATTTTTGATGCTCCACGTGTATGCAATGGAAACTTCTCAGCCATCTATTGAGGGGACAGGAAAATGACCGTCTCTCGGGCAAATGGGATGTGTCACGCTTCTCGCGTCTCTAACGAACTTCAAATGCTTTCGAACCCCTTTTCAGCAGTGATTCTAAGAGATACCAAAACCGAGAGCAGTATTTCAGTCGTGGTCTTACTGATTCATTTCACAAAAATACAAGCCCCGCTCTTACTGAATATTCCGTTTTCTCCCTCCACGAATCGCTTCACCTTTTTAGTTGCAGTGCGGGGAACCAGCACGTGACTACCAGGTGACCTTCCTCTTCAGCCTAACGACGGCCCAGCACACAGCCCTCTGCTCTGTAAGAGTCGTAACATTCCCTGTACCGATGTAATAAAATCCTAATTATATTACTTACGTGTCTTTTACCAAATAGCTTTACGTTAACAATTCTCTGCCGTTACTCCTCTTTCCATCATTTCCCTCAGAGTGCCTACATGCTTTAATAATTTAATTGCATTTCTTTCCAAATAATGAAGTATTAATTTACAAAACTCTGTTTTCACAACCCTCTACTTTCGCGTATCTTACCTCACAAAACTAGAATTTGCACAGAAACTGTTCCGTCGTGTGAAAACCAGCGACTGTCACTCCCACGGGAGAGCACGAATTACTTTCCAGCTAGAAAGTCATTTTACTCACCCGCCGCAGTCTGCCACGATGAACGGCTGTCAGCTACTATCTTTCAATAATTTCATATCTTGTTTCCTATAACTCTGATACAAGTAACTAGCAGTGGTGTAGGAAGCTCATAAAAAAAGCTTTGCGGTTCAGGACCGGCTTTAGCTCCCGTCTTTGCGAACTGATGGGTGGTTAACTCACTTTTGGGTTACGCTTCTCTGCAATCCATCAGCTCTTGCTTTCTCTTTTTTAGAAATCCAACGTTTTCTCCGTGCCTTCTGAAGGCATCATCTGTGCACTCTGCCAAAAATCTGGGGGTGAAAACACTGGTACTCAGCCACTGCCACTCCTGGGAAGGGAAACCGAGACCTTCAGTTAGGTTTCCTCATATAGTAAGACATGTTCCTATACAGACTCTAGAGACTGACTTGCTTTGTAAAGTAAACTATTAACTGCGATTTCTGGAATGTAACGCGACAGGCAAATCACAGTAAAAAAGCGACCAGAAACGTACTTCCTACTTCTAATTGCAGTTGCTTTTCGGCATCTCGGCTGAGTTTTCCACGTCGGTTTTTTTCCCTCGTCAGAGCTTAAATAGCTGCTCAGGCACTAACCTAACATTTATGCAAGAAATAATACAGCGCTTGCCATCACGCCAGGAGCTTTAGCAGCCGTTGGGTCCAAGTTGTTGCTGAACCTAAAGATGATTTTCAATAGCAAATACTCTCCCTCATTCTTAAGACTCAATTGTTGCCAAATCTGTATTTATAGGGACTGTTTTCTCGCTTCATTAGACTCACTCTCGCACAGAGAGTTCACGCAAACCTCTTCCTCCTGGCCAGTGCAATGCTTCCATCGACTGAACTGGGAAGTGGTACTCTACACCTCGAGCAGAAACCTCAGAGCCAGCCAAAGCTGAGCAAGGGCAGCGACCGCCGAGAGCCTGATGGCGCTGCCCGGCAACGCTGACCTTTGCGGCGATACCCGTAACTGCTCCCGGGATCAACTGCCCACAAAATACAGCCAGAATGTGAAATGCTGCTCAAAATACACAAACGTTAGAAAGCGAAGGACAGAACCTTACACTTTGTATTTCACTACAGAGCGAACCTGAAGACGGGTGAATTGGAAATTTAAAATCCTTTTCCCAGATGGACTCCATAGCTGACACAATACAGATCAACCGAGGCATCTTGAAAGAGGCACCCAGTAACCAAGCCGAACGTGGTGCCAAGAAACGCGCAAACCTGAACGTAAACAGGGGTTGTTACTCATATAGCAACCATTTTTTTTTTCCCCTGATCTGCAACCTTTATTTATCAAAAGACTGTCAAACTTGGGAAATGACCTCAGAAAGTTTTCCCCTTTGAAGCTTCTAATAATTTCACAACTAGAGTACTTGTGTACGCAGAAACGGAGAGAAGCAAAAGCTCAGAGGAACGTCCTTACCTGGGCAACAGCACCCGGTACACACAGACCGGGTAATCACAGGGGCTGCGGTATCACTGCAAAACACCCTTCGGTCAACTGAACTGTCATAGCTGTGAGAGCGGGAATGCTATGCTCTAGGAGTTATCCTACACCACAACGCGATGAAGTCGCTCTGACTTTGAAGCTCCACTTCAGGCTCCTGGCTTTCAGAAACAGAGGCATCTAAGGGCCTATAGGTACATTTTTAATTTCAAGGAAGCGGCTGCATTGTGATTAGATTGTCTGGAGAGAAAATTGCAGTCGAGCACGTCAGCAACTGGGAAAAAATAATACTAGATTTAAATAATAAATTTAAAAAATAATTTAAAAAAACCCTAATCAATTTCTGCTTGAACAACTGAAGCGGCCCAGAAGCCCTGGGGCTGCACAGCGCCAAAGGCCGTGCAAAGAGGCCGCTCACAGGACCAGCGCTCGCAGCTCCTTCCTCCCCGAAGAGGCATGGCAGGTCAAGCATCCGCTCGCCTGTGGTGAGCCGAGGAGGGTGCAGAGCTTCCAGGTGGAGCCTTACAGGCTCCCTCCAAGGCACCACGCGCAGGATGCGGAGTTATTAGCCTGATCTTTGACTGCAAGAGGAGCGGCTTTTCCAGCAAGCTTACAAGAAGCTCCAAGAGTGGAAACAATCTCCTAACCCAGCGTGCCGGCTGTGCCCGACGGGCTGTGCCAAACGGAGTTTATCTGACTTCCTGGCGGAACTACCAGCAGTTGTGTTTAAACAACACCAGACAGCATCTAAATAAAAGCGCTGTTCTCCCTCACCCCTTGGGAAAGATCAGAGGGAAAGGAAGGAGTACTTGACTTGGTATTTTGTCCTCACGTTTAGTCTTTACTCCATCTGCAAGGCTGTAACAGCCACCACTGCACCCAGAGCCACGGGGCGCTGCTTTTGCTTGGTTCTGACCACATGCTCACGGTTCCCTCATTTTCAGTCTTTGTAGACCATCACCTTTTTCACCACCTTCCCCAGAGAAACTCAACAGGATTCTCAGAGAGGAGCGGAACACGTTTCCGTAACTGTACGGCAAATGAATACTTACTTTTTTCTGTTAGACAACTTCCCCAGCATCGCTGAGAACTACTTCTCTCTCAGGCACAGCATGTCTCTCGCCTCCCTCCCTCCAGGCACCAGAGGCAGCTCGACAGACACCTCTCCCTCAGCACACGACCTGATCACCCGCATCCGGCACAAGAGGTTAGTGCGGCAAGGTCCGACGGTCCTTGCAGAAGACCACAGGCAGAGATGTCCCGCATCGCATGGGCCCTTCCCTCGTGTCGTCTTCACACCTGAACGCAACCTGGTCCCTGCAGAGCCAAAGCCAGCAGACTTCTTCACACGCAGTTACGGAAGACTTTTATGTTAATTCTTATCACCCCTGCACAAAATGCCTGCAAACTTCTGCTGTTTCTGCATGACGTATGGTTTGTGCGCAGCGTTACACACCACAGCGGTTTACCGAACGCTTCGACATTGTTAAATACAACCAAGAACCCCCCACATTATTATAGCCACCCTTCTTGAGGAACAGTGGTGGAAGCGCCAGGAAATTCAGACCTGATGCGTCCTACTGGTCTGGTAAATGGCTATACGGAATGACGTTAAAAAAAAAAATTCCATGAGGTTTTGGGGGTTTTTTTAAGCCCTAAAAATACTCCTTAAGAATTGTCCTGCCGTAGTTCTGAACTTCAGCTTTTTATCTCCAGATACGTTGGCAATATAGCTGGAAACCAAAAGCACATCACTGTCCTTTATATCAACGGGCATTTTCTGTCACTCACACTGCAGGACTGTGCAAGACGACACTGGATGACAGCACAAAAAATAAAAGTAATTGTTTCCAACCTGCAAGGCCGTGCTTCCGATGCAGCGAACTCCACCCTCTCACCCGTAGAAACCACTTCCAGCTCAGTGCAAACAAAAGCACGTAATCCAAAACGCCTGGATTCTAAGAAACCAGCCTACCTGGAAAGGCACTTGGACTGTACGGAGCAACGTTTCCTGTGGCTGAAATTAGAAAGGGAATTTACGAGCCAACTGGTTATCTTAGGTCTGTGGAAAGCAGAAAAAATGATAATAAGGAACAGAACTTTACAGACCGAGAACACAAAAGAAACTCCAAAACACAAAACCCCAAACCTATCTTCATAATCTCCAAAGAAGAATTGCAAAGAGCCAAACAAACCAGAGGCATCTTCTGTATTATGGAAAACCACTGTTTTTCTTATGCCTCTTTTGTTTAGCAAAAATGCTTACTTTTGATCAGCTGACAGACAACAGTGGGCTTGGAAAATGCTGATCAACAACACATGAGTAATTTTGGTATTCAACATCTGCCAGTTTAAGTGGGGAACCCTGTACCCAAACCCACAATCTACATTTGTAGCTAAACTGCAGAAATAAAACTCGCAGGCTGCGGGTCTATCCTCCTTCACTCTCTTTTATCTCCTTTTCACCTGTGTGGGATTAAAAAAAACCCAACCCAAACAAAAAACACGGGGAGAAAAAGGCCTGGGCGAATCTGCCGCAGACATGCAACTCCAACACAAAGGTCTAGCCACCACTGCTGGCTCAGCAATATATTTACATACGTATTTTTAAACTCTACTGGCAAAACGAAAGGCGGGCTGATGAGCAAGACTGGTCCCTACGCTGGGGTTTACAACGGCCCTTATTTACGTTCTGCTCCATCGGTGCCCGCGTGCCACCGACCGCGGCCTGACGGGGAGCTGCAGGCGAGCCCCTTCTCTGGAATGACTCTCTGGGTTTTGAGCTCGTTTTTTCACTCAATAGAGCCCACAGCTTGACACCTTAACGGGAAAGGTAAGTAGGTTTCAGTCAAAAGGTAAGCCTGGGATTTTTCACTCTTGCCAGGGGAAAAAGCATGCTCCACAAGGGAAGCTTGAAGTCCAGCAAATTTAGTAACGCGCCGCAGATAAAAGATCATCTCTGTCCGAAGGGTTCCTCACAGAACCCAAGAGATACACGTGATGTTCCTACATTTAAAGCAAAACCAGGGCCTAATTCCAGCTCTAGGACATTTGGGATTAGCCGGTAAAGATACTGTCCGGCTTTTCCTTCCACTGCTCAATCCTCCTGCAAACTCTCCCACAGCCTTGGAGGAAATACACCTAAAGAGTAAGGAAATAGAAATGGAATCTACTACGAATACAGCCCGTTTAGAAATTCAACGCTTGCTTTGCTGGCTGGGTGGCGAGCGAGGCGCCGGCGCTGAAGAACCGGCAGAGGAGCGGAGGGGATGCTTTGCAGCAGGGGCGAGAACCGAGCGAGCTGGGCCCCAGTAACGCCGCGCTCCAGCACTGCCCCACTCGCTACTCGCGAGCCGCGGTACGGAGACACGCAGCCTGCTTTGCACAGCTGCAGTGATGTGAAGCAGATGTAAGTACGTTTTAGATGTACAACATGCCTGTTTGGGCGTGCCAGGGACTCTCTTCTTTAAAAAAAATGATAAGGTCACAACACCGTGAAGTCTTTTGAAGACATTAACGAGAGACATTTTCTTCCAGTTTCTTGTTTAGGGTGCAAATGAGGGTTTGGCATTTTTTTTCCCCCCTTCATAACTGATGAGAAAGTACCTCAAAGTTCAAAAACAGATGGCTAAGGCAATAACCAACCTTAACTCCCGCCTAGCCGTCCGTTTTAACAAAGGCAGGCCCACGCATCGAGACCCGGGAGTTCCTCCGTAACGCACCTGCATTACGCACGTCCCTGCCCTCACGTTAAGTTACTGCTAGTGGCCAGGGCGCGGTAACAGCATGGAGGTCAGAAGGCGACAGAGGAAGAAGCCTTTGGGAGCAGCTTCCCGTACAGTCTCTTCGATCCAAGCTTTCGGTCAGGCATCCGTCAACATTTCCCCCGGTGAATTCACACACGTGGGAAATTCTGACATTCCAGATCGCTCGAGGAGTGGAACGATCCTTTGGGGATGTGTAGCATATACTTCCAAAACTTCCTTTTATTATAAACAAAAAAGCGTTTCCACCTTAAAACTATGTTTTGTTGTGAGAGGGAAACAAGCGATCAGAAAACTGCACGGGGGACATCTCCAAGGCAAGGACTTCAGCCAACCTATTTAAACAGCAGCATTACACAACGGAGAACTGTGGATAGATGAGGATTTTTCAAGAAAAAAATCCACTCTAGATGGGACCGTTATGCAAAGCCACAAGCATTCCAGATATATTAAATTTTCTTCTGCCCACATGCTGGCTGGCATACCTCAGGAACTACGTATGGCCGTACCAGCCTCTGCTACGCACAGGCAGAGTTTACTAAGTTGAATTGAGAGAGGCTCCAAGTGGAAGTTTTGTCCGCCCTAGGCTCTCGGGAACGGGAATTCATTCCGTTTAAACTAAAAAGGCATGGCCAGGTTGAGAGCAGTTAGAAGTTTATTAGAAATCTCACCCAGGAAAATTTCGCTTGGGACCAGAAGCTGCCACCTATCTTTTTGATTGATATTTTAGGAACGATGACTAGCAAGCATGCAGGATGCACAAAAGGATTCCAATAAAAAAAACAATGGGCTGATGCAACCGGAGCCTGCTCCGGCCCTTGGTAACAGAGCGAGCTATTGTGGCTCTCGGTACTAACATTTTTTTAATAGAATCCAGACAAGAGCACACACCAATTTCAACAAGACTTCAGAAGTCTATTCTGTCATACTGGTGCAATCGCTTTGTGTTGACAGGACTACAAGCGGGCAAATTCCTTACCTCTTGCGTAAGGCAGGTAGTCTGGATCCGGCACGCTAAATCAGCGTTTTGTTTAAGCCAGGGCAAGCCTGCAGGCTAACGATGCCCTCGCGCAGAGCCGTGCAACTGCGCCGCTCTCCGCGGACTCGCAGGCGAGTAAACCTAATTCAATTAGGAAGCGCCTGCAAACCTGCCACGAGCTGGCGGGCTCTGCACGTGGAACTCTTTTTGCTTGGTCACTATTCAAAACTGACGGTCTGACATTTAAAAGGCAAAGTGAAAACCAGATGTCATATTGTCAGCAGCAGCAAAAAATTTTCAAAGTTTTTTTTCCCCCGTGAAACTGGTCAACCACTATTGAAAACACACAGCAAGCACCCACATTTTCACTTAAGTCAAAATGAAAATACATCATCCCAGGTGCCTTTGTGACCACATATAAGAAAACTCTAATGTTTCCAAATACCCATCACATACTGCTAAGAACGACCCTCCTCGTTGAACCCCTCCTCAGTATTGGCTATCCACATGCATCCCCTGTCACCTCTTCCTGTTACAAAAAGCGGTAACCAAACAAAAGCGATTGTTTGAGAAGGTACGGCAGGGCTTTAGGAAACGCACACCACTTGGTCTGCCATCCGACTTCACGCAATCTTTGGCCAGCTCTTCTCCACACCTGTTTATTTGCAGGGGGGCAGCTTTACAAAGACGACTCCGGCACCCTGCGAGTAACCCTAAGCACTTCGCTGAAAAGAACGAGACAGAAAGATTCTCCAACCAATAAGAACGTTCTCTGAAATTTTACCAAAGTAAGTTCGCTGACGTTACTTCGAATAACGCTTCATTAACTTGGTTAGCCTAAGTCATACTCAGAGAGCATAAAAGATTTGTCCTTAAGGGACCAAAGCAAAAGAAATAAATATGCGTATCATAGGTAATTCCTGCATTAAAAACAAGAGGATATTAACTCTTTTAAATTACATCTCTGTATCAGTTTTCAGAGCAAAGAAAAAGATCATCATTTTCTCACATGTCACCAGAGTCTACCAGCACAGTTTGAAGAGTTAATGTTTGGATCAAGTGTTTGTTAAACTCATTTTATTACTGTTAAATAGTTAATAATGATTCCCCCCCCATCCAAGCTCTGCTGCTCTTTGGTCAGAACTGAAGAGCTATGCAGCGAGCAAGCACAGCTTCTACAGAGCCTGCAAAAACGTTGCTCATCGCGTGGCAGGCGGACTGGAGCGGAGCCAGCACAATTTCAACAGCATGGCGATCCGGCAGTCTCGCTACCAGGATGGCCGTCTGTGGGAATCCTGCGAGCAACAAGGTTATTTATTCAAAGGGGCTACAGGAAACCAGATAAATAGGGACGATGTTGCACCGCTGAATTCTGCCGTTTCACAATCCCCCCAGCATCGTGCCTTGTGCGGTACAAGCAGGCAGTTGCAATGCAAGGTAAGTTGTTACTCATAACTTACGCACCACGTGTTTACATGTGGTTGACAGTTTTAAATGGTTACTAATTCAGGACTGAAAAATAAAACTAATGCAAATAAAACTGCTGCAGGAGGCACTTCAGAATAACAATATATAGCAGTAGTATAAACACTAGTAAGGTGGTGAAGAAGAAACCCCGAAGTGCAGCCACCACGTAAGTATGCATCACCATACAGCCGTATTTTTAATTTCATTGGCAAACTTCAGCCAGAGTATTTGCGGTGTTTCTAGCACAAAAGAAACAATAATTTGAGAGCCGCTGCTGAGAACAGCTACTGAGCCGTTGGGTCTCCCCCAAGCAGGGTATCATCTATTCAGTTTATTTCCCCTCCTTAAGTTAAAATACATAAACAAACAATACCTCCCCAAAATAAAAATAATTTTGAAGACGCAAAACAAAGCCATAAAGGAAGCATTTCCAGAGCTATGTATATGCACACAGGCAAAACGTTTCTGAAGTTCCTTCCATTTCCTCCATTCAGACAACTTCTAGTCCTAACACGACACATTAACCGTCCCCTTCCTCTCCACACGGCAGCTGTGGTTTCGGCCTCCAGATCAGATCCCCGACACGGACCCCTTTTACCCAGCACACAGCACTAAACCCACCACGGAGGCCAACCACGTGTCGCAAACATGCAGGAGAACCCCAGGGACACAACGGCTCCTCCAACGGCCGGTTGCAAGATGACGCCAGTGAGCTCGCGCAAAGGGTGCCATGCTCTTGGCTAGCTGCACCGATGAGAAAGACGGAGCCAACCTCTCCTCCACTGGAAAAGTCTTACCGAACAGCGGAGTCAACTTTCAGTTGTTTTCAGCCTATAAGCCTTACACAATGTTCATTTATGGTGTCTTCATTAGGGGTCTTCAAATGAAAACAAGCCTGCTGAGAACTGGCTTTGACTCTCTAAGCGTGACGAAGCACCTACACCCACAGGAGTCTGCAAACCAGAATGGGCTGAAAACCACTAGCAAGGTAGCAAGGCATCTTCTAGGACACCTTGTACTGCCCTTTCCCGTTACGCCACTGTCCGGTCAAGGAAGCTGCACCTCCTACTGCTAGAAGACAAACAACGTAACAGGCAAGATGGGTGATGACCACCCACCCAGCTACAAGGACAGACAACAAACTTGCTGTGCTGTTGAGAGCCTTCATCCCATCACTCCAAGCTCCCAGCATACAAGACCCAAACACCTGGGTCAGGAGACATTAGAGCAAACAGGCATCTCGTGCCAAGACTCAAAACCATGCTACCTCTGGTCCTGTGCATTCACTTCAAGTGCCGTATCACCACCCTGTCTAGCAACTTGGGCTTCACCAAGTAATACAACATGATAAATTAATCATAACTTAGATGAAACACACCCATAAAATAGAGAACATATGTAATGAATTCTTTCATGTATCCAAACGGTAAACTGCCTGATGAAATGAGTATCGAGATGTGTCACTTGTTACTCAACAGATTTGCTCGATCACCATTACATCATGTCACTAAATCTACCCAGTGTGCATGACATTAAATAACACAGTTAAATAAACATTCTCCAAATGCAAGTCCCTTGACGTGTTCCTTGTTGCTGTGTTTGAAATGAGTTCATCCTCATGCTAAGAGCAAGAAGTCTTCTCCTGGTACCGATACTCAAACCCAGTTTCAAGACCAAAGGAGATTGGAACACCACCAGCTGACAAGCAAGTACAAGTCTTTCAAGTGACATAAAACGGACGTGGGTAAAAATATCAGCATTTCTGTTGTTCCAAGGTTTGAATGTTCCATAAATCAGCTATTACTATTCTCTGCACTTGGACCAAACCTGGCAGGCTGCTTCATACCAAAGCAAGACCCCAACGACAAGCTCCCTCCGTCAGCTCGTGTCCCGTACTTGATTCCTTCATCCTTCGCAAAAACATTCTCAGACTTTGTGCTAATAACTAGCTGATTGCATTTCAAACTTCCCTCAGGCTAAGAGTTATTACTGGAGAGTACAGGAATGCGTCTGGAATGCAAAAACAACTGGGGTGAAAAATCAGTGGGCTCTGAGCTGGTATAAATAGATAGTTCACTACGGAACTCATCTCCTCTTGGAAAACCACAACCACAAGACGCTGGCCCACTATCTCCTCCAGTTAATCTACCGGTGAACTGATTCAGCCAGTCTCCTAGAAAAAGGCATCTCATATCTACACAAAATACAATACAAATAATGTTTCTGTTACACTTGCATGCTAGATAGCTAGTTACCCTGAGTAATCTGTCAATACACTGATGTAAGAGACAGTAGTTTCAGGGATATGCTACATACATCACATCTGGGAAGAAATGGGGAAAAAGTTCTTCTGGTGGAAGCTGGTCTTAGGGGTAAACGATACCACGTAACAGGTTTACTGACAGAAAGTTTCTGTTATAAAAACTTACTTTAGTCGATGCAAATTCCCGCATCACCCCCACCATTGCAGTGCCCGGCATCCTCAAACAGAGTATCAAACCGTGAGATCAGCACACCCAGCGTGGAAGGCTGTTCTCTTTTTCCAGCCTCTCTGCAAAGGACATTACAGCACATAGCAAGAAAGCCGCCCTGCAAGGCACAAACAGGCCCAGGGGTCTCTGGAAATGAGGGAATCAGCGCCCCTCCAGCTTGATTTTTGGGGCTTCGGGCTGGTGTTGTGCTGTACCTGCGTAACTTAAATCCCTTCTCATTTAGACACAGAGTTATTAGAAGTCTCTTAATCACTTTGAAGTAAAGTGTGAAGGACACTGGGAAAAGTAAAAATTGCATTTCAGGTCTCCANACCCTGCAAGGTACCGGCACAAACGGGCCCAGGGATCTCTGGAAATGAGGGAATCAGCGCCCCTCCAGCTTGATTTTTGGGGCTTCGGGCTGGTGTTGTGCTGTACCTGCGTAACTTAAATCCCTTCTCATTTAGACGCAGAGTTATTACAAGTCTCTTAATCACTTTGAAGTAAACTGTGAAGGACACTGGGAAAAGTAAAAATCGCATTTTAGGTCTCCAGAAGAAGATTCATGTGAAAACCATGTATTTAGTTGTAGCTACACCTGTGGAAAAAAGCTAGAGAGAGACCATAAAACCCCAAAAATCAAGTGAAAGCACAGAAACAAAGAAATATCCCCTCCCCTACCGAACCCTAAAGAAGGGCTCTTGGCTATACTTGGCAAAAGTGAAAGAAATCTAAAGGCCGACTATTGCCCCAACCCCTGTATTTGCTTCTGTGCCGCTGTCGCTGCTTGCTGTCAGAACTCTGTTAGAATTGGAAGGGGTGCCTCTCCGGTCCCATTTGTTTGTAACTCTACCAAAACCACTTGCCTAATGAGGTCTTTCATGATTTATTTGAAGATCCACGCATTCAAAAACAAAACTCCTCAATGAAGAATGAACTGTTTTGTGGGATTACTCTTTCCCTGAGGTTAGGGATCAAGGTTCCTGAGAAATGTGATAAATCGCAGTGGGTTTGGCTTACTCATCTTAAAAAGTGGGGGTTTTTAAAACTGGTAACAATTCTTTTTTCAAAAATATCTAAGAAATGCTGTAAGATTGTCTGAATGAGGAGAATGTGCTTTTCATTACCCTCACACTTGTATGTGCCATTTTATGTAAAGGGAGTATTTCATAACCAGCTGCTGACCCTTTTTAGTTCCAGCCTGCGACAACCGGTGTTCTCTCTCGCTGGTTTAGAAGCAACGGCGTATCTGGAGTACGGCAGGGCTGCTGCAAAGCTCAGAGACGCACCGGAAGCTTCAAGACAGAAAAACCAACAGTGTTAAAATCACCCTTCCACCATTCGCAACGCCTTCCTTCAAGGAAACTGAAATTAAACCACCAACACAACGAACTTGAAGACACTGATATCAGTAAATGGTTTTAAACAGAGTGCCTGGCTTACGGGTGAGCTCACAGGTTTTTCAGTACGTATATTCCCTGTTGCTAACACCAAAACCTCAATCCCACAAGTCTATGTCTCTGTTTTCACACCGGTTCTGCGCACAGGGAGATCTCCACTCTTTATGGGCATTTTGCCCTCCTCCCGGCTGGGCTCTGACTGCGCTGCACTCCTCCTGCTGCTCTTCACGCCGTCCTTTCTTATCCAGCAATAGAAAACCACAGAAGAATTTTATGTCAGAATGAAGCATACCCTCCCAAACGATTAAATCTAAAAAGCTTTGTTAACTAACTTGCTTAATGAAAGTTTACTTATTACGAACAGTTAAAATTAAACAAGTATGGTGTGAAAATCATTTTTAATACAAAGGAAGACGCGCAGATGCTGTGGGTATCACGCAGAAGTGAGAGATTTTTCTCCCTTAGAAAGCATCATCATAGGATGTCTCAGAAACACCAGGAGAATCAGAATTGTAAGTACATTACAATATACCGGAGCTTACAGAATCGTCACTTCTGCAGAAAGAAAAAAAAAAAAAAATCAAAAGTTGTACCAAACTGGGCAAGGCAGAATTGCATTATGCAGCTAATAATTTTTGAAGGCGGCTTCACTGATCTCCCAGCACAGAGCTGCGGCTCTCTGCTCTGCAGGGAAAGGCCCAACAGGTTAACACGCGCGCCGGCAGCTTTTGCTCCCTTCGAGACACTTCCCCGCACTGGAAACCTCCATTCACATCTCTGAGGAAAATGAAACTTCCAAGTAAACACCGTTCTCCTCCTGCAGAGCACAAAATCCAACCTAAACCAAACTTTTTGCGCTAAACCCATAATTCTATGTCTTTTTTTCCAGTTAGCTGCCTAGTCCAAGGAAGGACGTTCTCATTTCTCACTGATCCAGGCCACTGGAATTTTATGCGAGAGTTCACTTGGGAAACTGGAACGGGAGCGTATAAACTTCCAACTGAGAAAGGAAATACTCCTCTAGCAGTGGCTGGAGGGCTCCACTGAGTCACAGCCATCTACCGAAGGTATTACACAACAGCTGGGTGTCCTGCTTGTAGAACACGAAGCATATACAGAACATGGAAATCATACAGTGCTTCTTAAAGAATTTGTCGTACGAAGCACACGTAATTTTTTTTTTTTTTTAATTTATGAAGCTGCCACAATCTTAAGGAGTAAGCTCTGGTTTTAAAAGGAGGTGTGCTTTTCATCTTTTATGTCAGAAGCATAAAAGCTGTTTACTTTAGAAGAAAACTGATTATTTTAAGCCTGCACTCCCATTAGCTCCAAAGCGCAAGCAAAACATTTGTCTTTTTAGCCGGAGCGGCATGGCACACGCATCCACGGTAGCTGCACTTTCTCTCCGAGGCAAACCAGAGAGCACAGAAGCCTGGAGATAGAAAAAATAAATAAAATAAACGTGGCCGTGCTCAGCGAAGCCTGAACCTGATCTTTTAGCGTGAAGCCTGTGTTGCTTTTAGATTGCCACTTGATCTACCAGAGGGTATAGCAAGCTCAGGAAAAGATTTGCCAACTCCAACAGGGAACTGTTTTGAGGGCTATCACAGCGGCTACGCGTTGTTCAAGAGAACAAGGTGATTGCAGGAGCTCAACTGAGGGGCCCGTAACAACATCAGAAACCAAGCAAGATCTCACAGAAAAAGCAACAGTATTTCAGGAAGACCCAGAATAGCCACTGCTCTCAAAAGCAAATAAATAACAACACTGGGTACTGAAGTAATGCTAAACTCATTTTCGCCTGATGTGCTAAAAATGCCGGGCAAAGACGCTGCAGCCACAGATCCCACGAGAGGAGCACGCAACCCAAACCTGCCCGGAGAGACCAACCCTTCTAAAATGCTTCCGTTTACATGCTCTGTCCCGTGAAGAGAAACTTAGAGGACAACATCGTCTTCTAGTCCAAAGCAAAGAATCCACCAAGCTCCCCAGAAGCTCTTCGCCATCTTTCTGATCTGTGACAGGACGCGTAACGAGCGCGGCAGCCCCGGACCGTGTCCCCAGAGCAACTCCTCACGCTCCCGCGGCTCTCGCAAGCACCCGCAGCGCTGCTGCTGCAGCTCGCGCCCTCTTGGCCAGCATCTCCTTGGGCACGCATGGATTGATGCTGTGCTTGCAGCAGTGCCTCCAGAGGAAGCCCGCTGTGGCACTCTTCTGAGAGGGAAAATAAAAGATGCTCCTTCCCCTCCCTCTGCTTCTGTTTGTCATCAGAGGGACCTGCACATCTCCCTATCTGCATTTTTAACCCCTCTCTTTCTCTCATTCTAATGAGAAGGAGCCAACCTTGTAATTCCATTTCGGAATACTTTTCCTGAAAAAGGGGGGATAAAACTGTGGCTTTGTGTTAAACTGAGTTCAGAGCAGAGCTTCCAGGTCTCAGGATGCACTTGAGACACAACCAGGGCAGGTCCCACGGGACAGCAATCGGAATCAGGCGGTCCAACGGGAACTGCTGGCCAGCTTCCTCCCTGGGAGACAGAGCTGAACCACCGTCGGGTTAGACAGACATCGGGACATGCTTCACAAGTAGGAGTGGCCACGGCCTCCGAGGACTGCTTATCAACTTGCATGCTGCCTTCTCTAGATCCCTTCTGCAAGGTGCTCTGCCGCCAGCAGTGCTACAAAGCAACCTCCCTGATGGTCAGAAATTAAACGGGCCAGACTGACTGCAGCAAACAGCTGTGAAAGTTCCCTACTTTCCTGAGTAGGCTCAACCCACCCTTCCACGGCAGAGAACAACCACCGAGTGCATCACGCGCAAGAGGTTTTGTGATGAAGTTCTCCAGCGGCATTCTGGAATCTCTCCGTTGCAAGAAACCAGGTTTCACCAAAACATGGACTAAGGAAGAGCCGAAGCCCTTGCACAACAGCTAAAATTCTCCACACAATTTGCAGGAACGGGGCAGGAGGCTGATTTTTCCCCTCTCAGCCTCTCCTGGCTCCACAGAGATGAGCTGCAGTGGTTACGGAGAAGAGAGTCCTCCGTGCTTGTAACCGTCTCAACGGGAAAGCAAGGTTTGGCACTTTCCCTTCCTGCTGCACTTCAGAAATGGTCTGTTTTCTTGAAGCCGAAGAGGTAAAACACTGGAGATCTCTCAGATGGAGTTACTTGTCGTCTAGCGCTGGTACACAGGTTTGGTCCTTCTCCTGTCTGCAACGAGCATGAGCTCCTCCATTTGTAGATCCCAAGAAAAAAACTCCATGTTACCGCTGAGTCACGGCCAATACCAACCTCCGATGCTAATCTTCACAAAGAAAGGTCATACTAGATCAATTTTATCAACTCAGGTGAACCTGAATCCATCATGAATTTCGTCAGGTTGACAACAACCGTGGACAAACACCGTTCAGTAACCATCACCCCCACTCAGAGCAGCGGCCCTATAAACACAGCTGCATCTTACATGAAATTGAGTGCTGCGAGAAATGTTATAAGCCTGTACGTTATTAGAAAAAAATTAAAAATATGTATTTGTATCTTTTCCAGTTGAGATTTCAACATGTCTCCTTCAACATTTTTCATGCTATTTCTTTGGAAACAACACTGTTTAACGTCAAGTGCATTAGAAATTCCCACTCCCTTCTCCGACTGAGGAATGTCCACCATAACCTCACACGGCCTTGGAAAATGCTGACCACATACATTGAAATTGTGTTTATGCACTGAGAGCTTCAAGAAACACCTTCAGTGAGATTCCTATATGGGGAAAGACCTTCTAAATCACTCCTGGTATGCCGTGATAAACCAAATTTCAAGCCCTGTCATTGAAAGAAGACAGACTCGAGAGATGAACTGGTTCACCTGACTCAAAGCATGAAGGTTACATCCGAAAAGTATCAATTTTAAATGCTGAAGTAGTTATTTTTATCACTCTTGCTCATTTAAATTTAAAGCAGGACAGCACTACTGATATCGTCAGGTGCTAATGTTGCTCAAATGCAATGGGAATCAATCAGGTTTTTTCAGGAAGAGAGAGCACGGAAAGGAGATGAGCAGTTTCAAGTTTCCTTCACCTCTGCCAGCAGCAGCTTCAACCACATCCTGGATACTCAAAACCCAAATTATCTCCAACACCTTACTTCTGCCAAATACACTAATTTTTCCTCTCATGATCTAACAAGTCCCTAGCTCTCACATTCGCAACAGCTCTTCCAATACGAGCTAACACGATGGATAAAAAGCATGCAGCATACTGAATTAAGAGATCTGGGAACAGCTCTAAAGCTCTAAATCTGCCGTACAGATTTTATTACCCTTCTGCACAACGAGGCAGGGCGCACTTGCAGCAGCCACCTACTTCCCAGTTCAAAAGAACACGAAGCTCTTATCAAGCACCACACTACACATTCCCAGGATGAAGGAGAGCCCAGACCACAACTTAAGAAAACACGATGCAGATTCTCACTCTTCATACGTACCTCCATAAACTCCCCACTACGGCCACGCATCACAGCAATATTCTTTTGGTAAACACTTTAGTTCTTGTATTTAAACTGGTTTCCTTTAGAAACTTGCAAAATTCTTGTGCGTTGGGAAGAAAAAAAAAAAAGGTTAAAAAAAGGGAACGAAAAAACTGCAAACAGTGAAGTCATGTAAAGCCTTCACGGCAAAACCATTTTGAATTCAAATTCAATTGGGATGTAACAGCCTAGGAAATTATGGTTCTAAACCACAAACAAGCGAGGGAATGTTTAGTAACCCCAAGCAAAAATCCCCTGGCCTCTCTAGCAGCACAGCTCAAGCTCGAAGCTTTACATCTATTTATAGACCCCGGGCACGTATCACTACAATAGCTGATTGTGCTTTGCAGCTGTTTTGTATATCTAGAAGGGCAGGAAAGAACAGCCTGCACTTTGATCTTTCCCTTTTTTGGAGTATTAAAACAACAACAAAAAAATGCCATTAGAAAGGACTCGATATTTTCGAATTGCAAGGGTACATGTTCCAAAAGCCACAGCTTACACTGAACACGCAGGACTGAGAGCTAACATGTTCAATTGTTTACCGTTATCATAAATACCGGCTGCAGAAAATATTTATTTTAGAAGCATGCAAACTATTTCACCTATCATGAAAACATATGCCAAATCTAATTATAGGCCTCTTCACTCCCCAAAGCATCTGTTGTTAAGTGACACGCACATAAAATTAAGATTCAACCTGAATGAAGCCGCACCAGAAATTAGCACTTGGCATTTCTCGGGCAATAAAAGAAATTAAGCATTGAACAGAGGGATGCCTTCCTACGGTATTATTTCTAAAGTAAAACACGTTAAACATTAAGTTCAAATGTCAGGTTGGCTCAGACTGAGCTAAACTTTAGCTTTAAGTAGCATACAGCTGTTGTGCAATGTCAAAGCATGCTAAAAGCTTCCCTCGCGCTGGTTTCGTGCCCGCGTGGAAGCCAGCCAGTCTTGATGACACAGATAGGATACAGTAAAGCTTGTATAATTACTGCTAAACACAAGAACTGCGCTAAACCAACACTCGCAATCTTCCTTAAGTCCGCAAGAACGGGAAATCCAGCGGGGAGCCCCTCAGCCAAGGCCATGGGACAAGTTACTTCAAGGCACAAGGTACGATAAAGACCCTGCTCTTGCAAAACACAAGGGCTAAAGGTCAAGTTCCAAAGAGGGGAGCAAAACCCAACTCCGCTTGCCTGCTGAGACGCCCGAGATGAGAAATGCTAATTAGCAGTACGTGTAAGGCAACACAAGCGTGTCCCCCGCGCCGAGAAGCGTCCCCAGGCAGTGCAGCACACGCCAGCGGCCCGGCAGAAGCCCCGGACTTCGCGTTGCCTCAGCGCTGGCATTTGATGAAGCCAGCTCCCACTGCCTGACCGTTTTCCTCATTTTTGGATTAGACAGCTCCAAACCCAGCCCGGAATACACAGTTAAACCTCTGAGAATGATAAAGCTCGCCGCCCATCAATCTGCGTTTGCTGACAAGCGGATCAGACCTTCTCCAGAGAAGAGTGACAAACGCTGAGGGACCCGAGGCACCGCAGCTGCCAAAGACATATTTGTGACCCAATTCTAGATACACTTCCCGAAACACAAANCGAGTGACAAATGCTGAGGGACCCGAGGCACCGCAGCTGCCAAAGACGTATTTGTGACCCAATTCTAGATACACTTCCCGAAACACAAACACAACTTCTAGAAAACACCACCTTTTTAGCGAGCAATGGCACATACTAACAGACTCCTAAAAATGTTTTTACAATTGAAACATCACACACAGTAACCGCTATTTATACTTCAATGTCAGCCTTAAATATTTACTTTTCCACTCAGTTTACATTATTTGCCAACAGAGCACTCTCTTGCATCACTTGAAGAGCTTATAGAAATTTAAAATTCTCTGAGCAATAAAGTAAGAGTGTTATAAAATTGAATTGGTATTAATTGTGAGGGAAAAAAAAAACAACTTTGCTACTTTTCAGCCAAAATTGAATTTAATGCAAAGGTGTGTGATTCTTGCAAATAACAGTTTCTTTGCATACTCCTCCCGATAAAATAAAAAACTTTTTCTTTTTATAAAGCAAACTGTTTTGACCTTTAAACCTCTGCCTAAGCTTTACATCGCTACCTGGCGACCATTCATCAGTCGGCAGCGTTACGTTACTCCCCTGCCCTACGGTTCTGAAAAGCCAACATTTCTAGTTGAGAGTAAGTAAATGTTTATACTTTTAATCTGCCCATCACAAGGCTGGATCAGCAGAGTCACCGGACGTTTTTCCCAGAAAGCGGCCGGGCTGGGCAGCTGTATTTTGACAAGAAACGTCATTTCCTTTTACGGCCCCCAGAGCCGGTGGCTGCGGTCTGCGCGGCGGGAAGGCAGCGAGCACCCTCCGCTCCATCCTGCGGCCCCGCCGTCCCTGGGCACGCCGCTCTTCCCACAGCCGTGCCGAGTCTTCCCTTCCCAGTACTCACTTATTTTCAAGTGCAAAAGAGATACTCCAGATCAGATACTGTAATATTTACTTTCCGTTTTGCTCTATTCTCAATCTCATAAACACAGAGTTAAAACAAACTACTGGGACTGAGAAAGGTTTACGGGCGCTTCCCAGCCCACCAGAGACGGGCTCCTTTCCCGCAAAGGAAGCGGCAAGGGGCTTGGCTACTCTGCCGCTCACATCTTTAATTTTTCATGTTAAAACCAGCTAAAACGAGTTCTGAAGAACAAATGGCCTGGAGATTCACTGCCAATTCATCGACACTGAGACTGCATAACATTCCAGAGCACGGCCCATATAAAATTCAGAGGATGACTACGACCCTTTCCAATCAAGTTTTTCGGCTGTTTCTTCAGGAATCCTGCCCCAATGGGCACGCTAACCGGACAAGCACAAGGAAGGAAACACGAGACCGGAGGAACCGGGAAACCCCTGCAGCGGGTCTGCTGCAGAGCGAGGAGGAAGGCCTGTCCGTCAGCAGATCTGCCGCGCAGGCTTCCACAGCCACCCCACCCCAGCTTCTTACTCCCATTACTTCATTTACTCCCCTTCCTTCAGCTTTTCACCCCTTCAGTTGTACCAAACACCGAATCAACCCTTTTTCGTGGCTTCAACCTCAGAGCGGAAACCTGGAAGGAAGGGAAGGGGCATAGGGAAAGGTAAGAAGCCAGAGGCGGGGAAGGAAAACATTTCCAAGATTTTATTACAGAAGGCAAAATAAATTTTCCGAATGGCCCCTGGGAAGCCGACGTGATTCAATAATCCTAATGTACACGGAGGGGGGCAGGTAAAAAACCCAGAGAGCCATGCAAACGCTGTCGGCATCACCTGACAAGCAGCAAAGCCTCATTACCTCCCCTGTCTAAAAAACCTTAACATGCTTCCACCCTTTTCCTAAATCAAAGCAAAAGCTGAAATTTTGTACAAGGCAAACTCCAAGCAGCACTTAACAACAAACACTGCACTAGCAAAGAACCAGCCTCTTAAATTGTATGCATTTTCCCTTCCGTCTCTGTAATTTAATTTGAACAAAAGTTACACTAATGAGAGGGGAGGGGGAGAGCTGGCTAAGAAGGGGATAAAGAATCAGAGCGCCAGTGAGCGGCAGCAGCTGAGGGATACAGCCCGAGGAGCGCTAACGCCAAGCCTGGATGACAGTTTGCAAGGCTGTAGCTTTGCTGGTTAGTTATTTGCACGAGCTTAGGACACGGCAAAACCGCAGAACGCTAAAGGGAAACACCTAACCTCCTGCAATGGAAAATCCTGCAGAGAAACGCGTCGTGGCCACTGCCGGCACCAGCCCCGGAGGTGTTCTCTTGCCCTCCAGCAAACAACATCCAGCTCCAGCAATCCTGAAACAACGGCGTTTGGCAACCGGATGGAGAAACTGAGAACAGTCTCCTTCCCATCCAAAGACAGGATTCTGTTTATTGAACTAAATCTCGGGTCTATCCCAATTGCATCAATCCCACGCGGGTCGGAGACTGCAGAAACAAGCCACCAGTTCTCCCTGATGCTTCTTGGGAACACGCTGCATCAAATAAGGACTTCAAATTGCTCAACACAGCCTGCTTTCTAATAAAACAGCCCCAGTGAGGCGAGCGAAATATATTTATGCTTTGATTTTTTTCTCCCAATCTGATCTTAAAACTTGATTTCCACAATGTGTAGATTGATAGACCCAAGCGAGTTAGGGACACAGCTCCCACTGTGACTTTAAATTGCACACTAAACGCAAGGTATAACCTGGGTAAGTTCAAGACTTGTGAAAGTTCAATGTTGTAGAAAATGTTTAGGTTGTAAGAAGGTTACAAGGGGAATTTAAATAATTAGATCTGGCACGGTCGCATCAGGTGTGAACAAAACCAAATAAAAGGACCCAAGTTTCAAACTCAAAGACAGAGCAAGTTATTGAGGAAACGATGCAAACATACGCCGGCAGCCTTTCCGCATCAAACACGGCCCCGTGCAACTTAACAAGAAAATTAGAGAGATATAAACATTGATAAAACAGATGGAAAGAAATCTTTAGGTAAGAGCCCGGGTATAAATTGATTAATGCAAACAATACAATCCCCTAAAACTTCCCGAGACCCTTAAAAATGTAGTACTTCAAGGCAACAGTTTTCCCAATTATGAAAATAAACAGAATCGATTTAAAAAAACCAACCAACCAAACAAAACCAACCACAAAATCCCCCCAAACAAAACACCACACAAACCCAAACGGGGCGGCGGGTCTCAAGTTTTAGGTACCTAGAAACAGCCCTTGCAGCGATCCTCCCCTCAGGATATTTTGATTTTAGTCACGTGTTTTTTGTAAGGTATTTCTATTTAGTCTCCCTGTAGATAACGGCAAGGAGAGAACTGCTGACGTGATATTCCATTAATTATCTGATGCCCCCACTCATCGCTGAGAGAGGCATTAAGTCTGCAACGCTACCAAGGGAGTCATTCGGCTCACCGGCCTCAGAGAACGTTCTCTCATGCACAGGTTTTGTCTCCATCACTTGCCCACTCCGTCTCAATCAAAAAATCAAGTTTATTGTCTTAATCTTTGATACAGGTACTTTGCTACTTACCTGCTTATCAATAAGCAAGCCTATACAGTTGTACTAGCAGATAAGGCAAAATTGAAAATAAGAAGAGAAAATATTTGAGAACGTTTCACGATAACGCACATGCTGTTGTTTACACAAAGCCAAAGAGGAAATGGATCTTTTACCATTCATAGCTCGTACTTTCACCCAAATCACCTATTTTTTCATTTTCTTCTTATTGCTGGCAACATAAATTTGGCAAACGTCCAGAACGAACAGCTCACACAACAACCTTTCCGAACAGTTACGGCTGGTTTGTTTTTGCAGGTTTAGACAGCACGAGCGAAGTTTCTAGTCAAACAGACCCAGAAATGTTATGGCAAGTCTTGCGGAGCAGAGCGGACTTAATTCTGACAACAAATACAGTTGTAATCACAAAAAGTTATCACACAAGGGTACGCACGACAAAACCACCTTCAGACCAGGGATCACCGGCACTGCAAACCGAGGCCTGGCTAACTGAAGTGGAGCTTGACTCAGGCGGCCAAGGCAAACACAGATAATAGGCACAGAAAGAGAAGACATAACAGCCAGAGTCGCTCCCGCGCAGGCGACGCTGACCTGGACCGTCACATCTCCCTGCCAGCGACACAGGCTGCCTCTGCAGCGGAGGTGTCGCTTCACTGACAGCTAGGATGTAAACAGGTATCCAGCTTCCATCTTGGCATTTCGTATGGCTCCAGCATCCAAAGGCTTTCCCATTAAAAGCAAAACAAGCACCCGAAACATTAGTTTGCAGTATTTTTTTTTCAGAACTAACAGCTCTGAATGAACAGAATCAATGCATTTATTTATATACCTACACGCGTGTGCATATAAAGATCAAAATCAATACCGCTGCAAGTTGAACTTCTACCTATGGGAAAAACTCTGGTAGTGAGAAGCAGAGACTGATTAAGGGTTAAAAAAAGAAAAGAAGAAAGAGGAACGCTAACCCTTATGAAGCACCTTGGCCTGTTCAGCAGCTGTCACTGGAAGGTAGGGCGAGCATACAATTGCCTGTTCAGCACCACATGTTCATTCCAGAAACGTGTACCACGATACCAACGCGCACCTGGGTCACCATCGTGCAACCTGCGGGGGCAAACCCGTACCTGTGTGTGCCCCTGGGCTCCTCGGGAACACGCCACTGGGCTGGGCTACCAAGGCTGCCGGGCACTCAGCTTTCAGAGAAAGGCAAGGCACAGCTTTAGCGTTACATTATTACTCTGTGTAACTTTTGATGACAGCAAAGATCAACTCTATCCACTTTAAGCGGAGCAGTTCTCTCTTGTTCTGTGTCCCGGACAAGTCAGACAGATTATGACACAAAAAAGACCGAAACAGCGATCTCCCCCACCCCCAGTAAGTCAGCAACAGTTCTACGCCAAATTATTCAAAAGAGGATTCAAATTCTTTTAATGCCATCCTGCTGAAATACTGCACCTTTATGAACAGCGGCACGGCTAAGCTGTTGGGGCAGCAATCCATCGCTATTCACAGCTTCCTGATCCTTTCTAGAAGGCGGTGAGTTATCCTCCCAGCAGTAATGAACGATAAGGCTGGCCAGGCTGCTGAGCAGTCCCCGCACTCACCGCCCCAAGGCCAGGCATCCAAACCAGTCCCTGCGGAGAGCTCCCTAACTTCTCAAGCTGTTGTTGTTCGCCCCAACACGTCGAGCGCTTCTGTGGCAATTTAGGCATGGAGCTTCTTGCTCTGCCTCCTCTCCTCTCCCACGCCTCAGGACCACGGCCGCCTCTCCCATCCAGCTCTACTCCACACTGAAGTGACTGCAATTCCTTTGCTCTCTTCTAGACATCTCACCATCTTGGTTGCTCTCTTACGGACTCTCTCCATTTGGTTCACATATTTTTTGTTTACCTTTTTTCTACTACTGAAACAAAACTTACGAGATTTAAGGACTAAACAAGAAACACCCCACAGCAAGCGATTCGGGTCAGTTTTCCACAGATTTCAACTACTTACAATCTCTTCCCCCACCCTGTCACCCAATATCCCCTTGATTTTTCACTTGCCTATTGCCTCCCAGTTTTTCTAAACACCATCACAAAATTCCTCTCCAATTTGCTTCTCAGAAGATACAATCTAGTGGGTAATTAAATATACAAAAGAAAATTTAGGACTAACTATTTTCCCTTAACAGCTTCTACCCCATTAAAATATTTTGCTGCTGTAATGCCTACAGGGCTTATCTTCAGTTGCAGGAGAACAAAGGAAACAAACACCAAAAATTGATCTAAATAAGCCACAATATTTTGAGAAAAGCTACCATGGTGCTATGGGACCTTGGAAACTTGCAGCAAAATATGTCAGAGATTGCGCAGAAGTAAGTTTTGCTCTTCAGTTCTACGGCTGGAAACCGTAACAGCACCAGCAGCTGTAAATCCTACCTGCCTTTCCTATTTCACAACATATTTCACATCGGCAAATTGCGTTGGAAACACCATTCCAACTCCCACCACAAAGTCCACCACTACCTCCGGTCCTTTATGCTTTTGAATTATTAGTAAACAAACATTATAAAGAACATTTAAACTAAAGAAAAAGGGGGACAAACTACAGCATAAACATATGGTCAACTACATTAAATTGCAATTAAAAGTACAGAGTCATTTTTAAGGTGGGGGGGGATGGGACGGGACATGACACGACTACTGAGTTTGTTTGTAAAGGAGTCTGGTTCTCTTCCAAGTTTCACGTTCCAGCCTGAAAATAACTTCTTAAAACAGCTGTCAGGTTTTTTCGGGGAGGGAGGATGATCTACCAGCAAATATGATCTTTCTTGAGAAGCGCCCAAGTTATCACGGGTAGCAGCCTGTGCTTCACCGAGAAAATTCAACTCCTATGCGGCCCCTAAAATCTACAGTCGAGAATGTAAAGGGGCATCGAAAAACTAACCTCCCCGAAGAGACCCCAGTGCCCGAGATCATGAAACAGAGAAGCACCATCATCCCCGTGCTCAGAAGACCACGGGAACTAATCATCTCCCACTGGACCAACCACCAGCCATTCAGCTTTTTCACTTCAGGTTCTTTCAAAACATTTTTCTCTTCCCCAGCTAACTTTTTAGTTGAGTAGATTTTCTAAGAAGTTTAAAATTAAAAACCACGATGTATTTAAAAATTTAAAAAGTAACTAAAGCGCCGAACCTCGTAATAGCGCATTCTGAAGGCGAACACAAGGGGACTCAACAACCTACCGGCTGTGCTGTAAACATCCACGTTAGCGCTCACCTTCCAGATTTTCATGTAGTACACACGCATGGTCTCTCTACTGCCTTGGCTGATAAAACTGCAACTAAAAATACACAACTTTTTTTGTATGATGTATACTGATAGTTCAAAAACTCCGTTTCTCCATGCACGAAGACATGTTCACACAAGAAGCAGTACTCACACAAACAATCACGCTAAGTAGCGGCTGTATGCAGAAGAGCCCAATATTCACTGGATACGTTCCTGAATCAATCACTTCTTCCACAAGCAGAGGCTCCTCCATGTTTTAAAGGTCTTGGCGTTTACTTTGGGGAGAGCTTATTACGAATGAACGACAAAAAGCCTCTTGGACGTACTATCGCTGCTGCAGTACGCTCTTTCCCGTCTCCAACATCCAAAGATCTAAATTGGGTCTCAGGAAACAGCGTGAATTGCCCCAAACGCTAGGCAGCATCAGAAAAACTTTACAGCATCCAAGAATCACTTCCTTCCTCTCAAATAAATGTCCCTTGAAAATCCTCTCTCTTCAGAACTACTGGAACACGGCAGTGAGAAAGACAAATCACTATTTGTTCTGCATTAAAGAAAAAAAAACCCTACTGAAAAATATGGTTCATGACAACTCCTCCTCTCCAAGTCTCAAGGCACAACACTGGGCTCCAACCACCGCGGCAGGAACTGAAAACCAAACACAAAGATGCAGACGGCAACTGGGAAAACACTGCTAATGAGTATCTGCCACCCAAGCACACGAGGGGCCAAACAAACACCGGACTGCCGACGGGACCCTACTGAGGCGACGGAGCGGACGTTCTTCCTCACAAACACCACCCCTACACACGTCGGTGAAGGGATTTCAAATGCTGCTGTGCTGAACCTGCAACTCTTCAGCCCGTTTTTGAAAGCGCGATGCCTGGTTCTCTCTGCATCCCCCTATCTCTTCTCATTCTAATGCCCGGACACAGATTTACCTTTTTAAGACCTCAAATTATTTTACAAATTATTTATACTACCACACTAAAAAGGGAAGTACAGTTCTCCCCCATATTCGCCCTTACTTCAACCTGGGAGAAAAACATACCATGGGTAGAAAACATGGGACCGTGATGGGATATGAGAAAATATTCCCATTTCAGCAGAAAAAAAAGAGTATTTGCAGACAGCGTCCAAGACAGAACTATCAAGCGATACACCCTGCGTCCCATGGAACAATACCACTAATTCTAACCACTCGCTACGTGGTCAATTTAACTCGGCTACAGCACCAAGCACCTGGATTTCTGGACAAAGCTTGAATACAGCCGTTTGGGAACCACTGTCAACAAAGCATTAGCACAGCTTCTCACCAATAACCGAGCTCGTTACCTGCCCTCGGCACGTACCAGCACTTCGTGGCGCTCATTCTACCACAAGTACATGTCTGAAGTGAATGCATGTATGACTGCTGGGGATTTAAACCCAGTTTTAGGAGTTACATAGTGCAACGTGCAGTAGAAATCTCAGTTACAGCAAGCCAACGCTCCGTCCTCACGTTTCGGGATGTGTCTGGTAAGCTTCATGTTAAAACCCCCTTATATTAGCAATAGTTCAGGAAACTGAAGCAAACTATTCCAGAAGCTTTATTGGAGCATGCAGGAACACCACAAAATACGAACACCACAAAACACAAACACCAAGACGCCTGACTACAGCCGTAACTGGAGTTTGATGAGGGATGACTTACCTCCTCCGGCAGGTTATCGAACGGACACGTCAGAAAAATAATACGCTCAGCCAGTCAAATGTCTGGACAAGGATTTTTCAGGCATGGGCTCACAGCTGTAGAGGAGGAGTTTATTCACCAAGAAACTAAAGATACGGCCTCTAGACAGAGCTTTCAAAAGAAGCGCTTGGCTCTCTCTTACAACAGTATCCATGTACGAGTAACATACATTTAATCCACACTAGTTACTCGGATACCCGGTGATCTTGCCAGTTGATGTACCGTGCCTATGTGGTAGATTTTTATCCCCTGACAAGGGAAAGGAGAGAGTAAATACTAGAGAGTAAAATTTCATCCTCCATTTGTTATGGTTCAACTACATATTAGTATAAAAATATCCAAACGTATATAAAGACAGACATTTATTTTAGGCTTTCCTGAAAGAAGAGAGTTTGTCTTCAATTTACGAGACACGGCAAAGTCACATTGGGGGAAAAAAAGCTGACTATGCTCAAAAAATGAAAACTCTTTCTTTATCCTACAGGGCTCGAACAGGAAGGGCCGTGACCAACGCGAGCGTAGGGATGGGATCCTTGCCGGTTTTGCTAGATTGCAGCCCAACACTGAACCCAAGCTGCCATCCCTTCTTCCCTTGCTTCCACAATTCAGACCCCCTCTGCCGTGTGGAGTGGGACAGCACGTCTGGAATGAGTTTTTGGCATTACTGGCTCACCGTTCTCTGCCTTCGCTGCGCGACAGCGCACTTCACTGGGGCTCAGCGCCACCGGCTCCTCATCAGCTGAAAAGCGCAGGTAGCAGCACAGACTTCTTAATTAATTCAACACCACTTCTTGTCTGAGAAGTGCCTCGTTCTTTAAACAGAGATCAAAAGATGAATCCTTTCAATGACCATCTAATACCGGCTATGCTTCGCTGGCTGATTTTCCATAAGATCGTCTTCTAATAGTCATTGCAGCAGAGCTGTCATTTTACATATGCACTGGAAGGGCAATAAAAACTCTTATAAATACCCCCAGCCATCCTCCCGATCCCAAAGCCTGTGTTTATAGCTTGAACTCTGGTACTTGGTGTTCATTTTATACTGAATCACCTAAACACAGCAGCAAGGACTTGAACACCATTTTGCTTTACTTACAATTGTGAAAGTCATTTGCTACACTTAAAGGTGTCTTATTTAGATAAACTACAGGCATACTCAGTGCACGGTAAATGCAGTTCCTGAACTGAGCATTACGCATTTCCCACACACAGGCTGTTGCATTACCATAATGGCCCAAAGACAGCATTTAACACACACTATCAAGCTATTTCTACAAATTGAGAACTTTGCTATTAAAAACAACTGGCTGTCCTTTGAAATGAAACAATTATAACTGTAACCTTCAACCAAGAGTGCCATTTGAATCAGGAGGATTCAGTCTTTTAAAAGCTGCACAAAACACTGGTGGGGCATGGTCCGACTCCTGAGCTTACTAAGCAGTGCAAGAATTAACAAATCCTTTACTGCAAACGGGTTAGACAAATAATGCGCTGCCAGCATAATCGAACGCCGCAAAGCCTTCTCCATTACAGCAGCAGCAGAACGGCTCACACAAATTCATGACCGTGTTGGCTGCACGCTTGTCTATGGCTGATATGAGGCTCGTACAAGTCAAATCATAATCTAAGTCCCAAAATACGTATGTAATGCTGTTTATTTAAGCGTTTTTACCAAATATGCGACTTCAAAGCAGCACTGCTAAGTGCAGAAGCCTAGCAGGCAAACATCCTCGCTTGGAAAAAAATCTTGATCTAAATTTTAAGACAATTTCCAACTTTGTCACCTCCTGAAGTCTTGGAAAGAATTAAATGCTTAACAGATGTACTAAATTTTAAATATAGCCACATCACGCATGCATTTTTTTTTTTACAACAGTTAGAAAACACTGTGCCTGATCAAAAATGTCTTCCGTATGGTCTGATTCACTTTCAGTACCCGATTAGGGACACAAAATCACTACCAGCTCCTGAACAGCAAACAGCCATCGCCAAACCGCCTCTGTCTCTGAGTGGGGTTAAGCAACAAAGCACAACAGTCGTCCCAGTGCTTCATCAGGGCTCAGAAACCAGGACCTTCATCCACACATTTAAAAAAAAATCGGCATCGTTTATCTCCTTTTTTTCCATCCCTGACACCAGACAAAGCAAGAGGTGGCAGGCTCGGTTACCACGAGCAAGGCAGATCGCAGTCAAACACACCTCCACTGCGGCGGCAGCCACCTTCCCTTTCCAGAGCCGGTCTCCTACGAGCAGAGAATTAAGCACTTTCCAAGTTGATTAAGCGTGATTCAGGCACCTGACTGTTCAGAAATAACAGACTGCAAAGACAACTTGGAGTATTTTCACGCGAGAAACATCCTAAGGATGCACATATTTACTGAAGTGCTATATATACACATATATGCGCGTGTATGTATAAAAAGCAAATAACAACTGCTTTATGTAATTAAGATTACATAAAGGATTACAAAAAGATTACATAAGGACTTGCTTGTGGAAAACTATCATCAAATACCAAACTGAGGTACCTGACACAGGTAAGACAAAGCGACTTCAGTGAAGACTAGCAGACCTTTTGTTTACCTCTGTAGCCACAGCAAATTCCAGCAGCAGCCATGCTTATAACCTAAGAATTATATGTTATTTTAACATGCGCAGCAGAAGAATTCAGTTACTGATCGTCACGGATTCCAGAACCTGGGGTGAGGCGTGAGGTGCGTGCGTTTCTCTTAAATGGTTTATTGGGATTACGAAACAACTCATAATAAATTTTCTCATCCTCACGTGGTATTTTTAAGAATGCTTGCTGCTTCTAGCTGATGCCACATTGCCAAGCAGCAAGTAAAACATTAAATATTATTCATATTGTCTCATTAGTAACTTACGCGTACATACGAGAGACAATCTCTTTCATAACCCGTATCTTAGTAGCAAGGTCAGACCCAAACAGGGAGTCAGAGGAAAACAAGTAAAATCCTTTTGCTTTCCTAAAATACCGTTATCAAATCAGAACCAAGTTTTGAAGACTGGAAAAAGACAGGAAAGGTTACAAAAGCCTTGCATCAAGGTCCGATTATCTGCTGGTGTAATTTCCCTGTGGGCGTGTGCAACACTGCAAAGTCTCCCATCTTTCTTCTGGAAGCCTGCGGCCATTTCTTCTCCTAGCGCAGCCCAAACGCTGACCTCCTAGAAACACGGGGAGCTCTTACTAAGCATCATGCTATCTAAACAAAGGAAATTCAGCGCTAATGTTGTACCTGGTCTCTTTGCAAATAATGCCCTTACAGGAACATTTCCTCATCACATCCTGTCTTTAACGCCGGTCCTGTCAAGCCCTGAGCATTTCCAAAAGATTTATCCGTTGTACTTTCGTCCAAGTCGGTCAGAGGTTAGAGACACTTAGTACCTTACAGGACAGACTTCACGTGTCCATTAAATGAGAGGTAAAGAACGCAGCAACTTTATTGCAAGAACTGCTGGGAACAGCTATGCAAAAGCTTACCGTGGAGGTCTTTTGAAAATAGCTTACCTAGTGTAATACCTTGCAAAGAAAAGAAAAATTAACTTCTGTTCCGTATATTAGGCACATGCATCTAAGTCAAATATCAAAGCCGCACATTTAAAAAAATAACAAGATTCCATTTCGAACTCAAATATCCTTGCCTACCTAGTGAGCGTAAAGAAGTAAGCAGCCAGTATTAGAAGTTTTCCTATGTTTCCTGTAGGCTGAATCAATATTTAACGGCACGTTTGATTTCAATTATAGACTGTTTTTTTTTGCTTATCGTGCAGTTAAGCGACCATTTTGGGTCTTAAAACATATGAATAGTTGTTAGTATTGTTGTTATTGATCATCAATTAGCTTTGCTTTCCACTTTCTCCTCCTCACTCTATTTTCAGGCGGAAAAAAACGAATTTTTCTATTAAGGCCTACAAATTAACATGACCGGAAGGAAACTCAGTCTGTACAGCCTTAGTTACAGACGGTTGGATCTGGATGCTTTTCAGCTCTCTTTCTGCGGGGCCCCTCTCCTCCCCTTGCAAGGGGACCACCTCTGGTTTAAGGAATCGCGTGGCCAGCAGGAACCTTCCAGCCCACGATGACATCCACACAAGTGAATCTGAGTTACCTTCAGCTGACAGCTGAAAGGGGCGGGGGGACCTACAGGAAAGCAAATTGTTCTTTGAGTAGTAGTTATTCAAGATGTTACACGTATAGTGAAAGACATTTTCCTTTGTTTGCATGCTTCTGCATATGCTAAGCGTCAGACAGAAGGCAAGGTCCATTAGCAAGCTAGTGGACTTTATTCCACTAGTTCCTCTGCACCGTTCTACCTTTGGAGCTTTTATAAGTAATGCTATTTTATGACAATTATGTGATTTCTAAATTTATCAAGTCAAGTTGGACACAACAGCTTTAAAAGAGCAACAAGAAGAACACCAAGTGCCATCAGTGAAACACAGACTTGCAATATAATCATCGTTATTTATATGGTTTGATAAGAGTTCCCACGTTAAGTTACTGCAGCAAATACAAACCCCAAAAGTTTTCAGGCAATTGTAAGAGGCATTTTGAGTCCGAAGGATACCAGCTGAAGAAACAAATCTAGAACATTTTGTTCCTTCACAAAGTAATTGCAGAACCACGAAAACCATCCGTCCCTAAAGGCATCTATCCAGTAGGCCTGTTGCTCTAGGGTAAAACTTTGGGGGTGTGGGAAATGAAAGAGAATACTCATTTGATGGAAACAACTTGGCTTTCTGGTACAGCCCAATACTGACAACCGCACAGCGAGACAGACCTAACCAGCCGAATCTGGCCTATCGCCCAAGAGAGCACCAGGCCCCGAGACGACGCTTGGGCGAAGGAAAAGCTGTAACGCCACGGCACAACCTCCAGCCTACGCTTCTCTTTCAATTGCCACTTTATACTTTCACAAATTATCACTTGGGAACAAGCAGCCACACTTTCAAAACCTGCACGGCTTTGATTTAGATAGAGTTCCAACAATTTCCTGCAAACCTATGACACAGCCATCACTGTAACGCAAACTTATATAAAGCAGAACCTGTTATAATGTGCCCATGAGACTCTATCGACTAGGTGGCTTCTTTGCAGTAGCATCTCCCACTGGAAGTTAAAAAATTGAAGGCTAGGAATTCTTTTTTCTTTCTTTTCGAAGGACAGAAATGAGATTGAAAATCGTCTAAAAATAGCAGAGAGTTTTCAAGTGTCAGCTGTAACGGAAAGAGGAATGGCTGTCTCTCCTTACAGAGCCAGGGTGGTTGGAGTGAGCTGTGATTCAGGATCAAGAGAGAGAGCGTGTACGCGCTAACTGTAGATGGTAGAAAATAATTCTAATTTACTCATTTTAGTAATATTCCAGGACAATCTACAGCAACTTGAAATGCATCGAAACTGTACTTTGTTTTAAAGTGGTGAATGTAAATTCTCACATACGCTGCCTGCCCGAGGGAGAAGTGAAGTGCTTATCACAAAATAACTGCAAAAAGAGTTCTAAACAACCCATTCAAATCATGCATCCTCCTCGTGACGGAGGATGAACATGAATTATGTGTCTTTCACTGTGTTTTGTCTTTTCCATCAATCTCTCCCCCCTAAAAGCCACAACGTCAAGGCTTTCACGTAAAGAAGATCTCTTGCATTTAAATAGTCTCTCACCTACCTCTTAAGATTTACTGATGTAAACGGAAGAAAGGAAGGAAGGAGAGAACTCTGATTCGTTATTTGCAGGGCACCCGTTTACTTTGCAGCACCTGTATTTTGGGCAGCCAAAGAGAAAAACACAAACAGGGGACTCTGCAGATGATGATCACCGATCGCAGCAGAAGCCACGGTGTCCCTCCAATGTCACAGGACCTCAGATTTCAGCGCTCATCTCTCCCACGTTCTACAACAAAGCTCCACTCCTGCCACGCTCGCTTCAACTCCTGTAGGACGTAAATGCCTGAAGGTCTGCCGAAACTGTCCCTTCACGATGCAGTGCTTATAGAGGGCAGAGCTGCGACACCTTACAACCAGACTGTCAGTACTGCGGTGACTGATTTGCTAATTAGCATCAGGACACACAATAAATTGAAACTGGAGCCCACGCTGTTAAACAAAGTATACGGTTAGTGTCAGCCTCCATCCCCTACAAAGTGGAGAATCTTACACAGATACTAGCTATGCTTATGAATTACTTTTCTCTGCGTGCAGTTAAATTAGCCCTTAAGTGTGTTATCAAAACGCAACGCCTCAAAAGCCAACATCCAAGTTTCCCTTAAATAATACAACCAGCTTAAGCGGACAATTTTTAGTTGAGATATTTTTCCACTTGGCCTCGCACAAATAAAACCAAGAGCGACCCAACAAATCTTCCTCAAAATCTGGAGACATTGTGACCTTCCTGCAGGGGTCACAAAACCTGCCCGGCAGCAAAACTGATCAGTGCTAACGCACAACTACATCGGCTTACTTGCAGAAAAAGTTGTGTCACTACATCATGTAAAATATTTGGAAAGCTCAGTAATCACAAGGCTTTCCTACAAGATTCTTTCCTTTGTTTATACCTACGAAACACGCCTTCGCCGCGTGAAGACTTGACAAGAACCAAGTTGAGCAACTATATTCACTATTTACCTCCTTTTCTTTTTGCTGTTACACAGTGAAATTACAGATCACGTCAAAATGTTAGATCAATGTAGAATTTACTTCTTCCTGGCAATATGCCTTCATGCAAATTACCTCTAATTATAATTCTTTATCTGTCACTGAATACTTTTCATTTTTTAAATACAGGAGTGAAGTCAACCTGTGTGTGATATTTTATTTTCAGTCTCACGCTTGAGAATAAGACCACAAACCACTACCTCAATAACAACAGTTAATAGGTCAGATTATGTAAAACTGATAAACTGACTAGTCACTAAAATTTTCTGTCTCAGTCAGCACGCAGAATTTGGTTTTGTGGGAAATACCTACACTTGCTTACTTCATTACCACTTTAAAAAAAACCTGACGGTTTTTCTATCTATCAGTTGTTGCCTGACCATCAGGTTAGTAGCAGAACATGTGAAATCCAGAATTACGACGCCTGCCACGAACGAGTTCAATAAATACAAGAAGGCAGCATCCAAAGGTTCACATTTACTGAACACGGTGGAAGTAGAGGTTGAATGTGAAGACCTGCACAGCAGCTGGCAAGATACAAGCACCCTAACCTCCTACACTCCCCCTAAAAACACTCGCTAGTTAAGAGACTAAAGCTGCTCTTAGCCAAGCCACAGAGCAAAGCTGAATCTGTGCAGAGCTCCCTGCAGAGCTGTCCTGCTGGCACAAGCACAAGCCTTCTAGATTTACACTAAACCCAGCAGGCTGGGCTTGAAAAACTAAGGAAAACTTCCGTCGTATAGTTCATCTACCCATGAACTTCCAGAAGCACACGACAGCTACGAGTCCTCTGCGCGCAGCTCTGGTGAAGGACAGAAAGACGGGGCCAGCAGGGAAGACTTCACTGCCATCACGGTGTAATCCCCCCGATCGGCCACAGACTGGAGGAAGGGAAGGAAAATGCAGCAACTTATCTCTTCACAACCGTATCCGAGACTTTTGTCTTTCAGGAACATCCACACCGTGTTCCCTGTAACCCCAACCCGAAGCAGCAGCAGAGTATCAAGTCACCAGGCAGAGCTCTGTCCCGTGGTCCGCCAAGGGAAAAGCATCCCACGGGTCGCAGGTTGCCACCATGTAAAGAGCTGGGCTATTTATGGAGAAATAATAGCCTTAAATTACATTAAAAGGCCTCAACAGCAAGCAAAACAGTGATTTTTATAACTGATTTGCTTTATTAAAAAAATGTTTACAAGTAAAGCAGATATTAAAAGAAACACGGAGAACAGTGAAAGACAATACAGTACGCTGCAGGTCTTTCACAGGCTTCATCAGGAACGGCCACCGGTTGCCACGGGTGAACTGACGGATCGTGACGCAGCAAGTGGCATGGAAGCCCACCTTCCCTCTGAAGCCATCAGCGACCCGGTTTGGTTAGCCGGGCGACAAGAGTGCGCAAGACCCACTCACATTTTTTCCATGATGAAGCAAGCAGCAATCACAGAGAAAACGTGTCCGTATCTTCAAGGGCTTCTTGCAGAAATCCAGTGACAAAGCCATTCCTTGAGGCAAACTGAACAAGGAGGTGTCTTGCTGCAGAAAGTTCAGGAATTACTTTAACGGGAACTTCAGTAATGACGTTAAGAGTACGAGCACACATACGAACGCCCCAAATGGAATCATGGTTCCGCTGTGCTATGCTCTATGAACGCAGAGAAAGCATTCTTGCCCCAACACGCTTACGTATTTTGAGCACTCAAAAAAAGGATGCCAGTGACCCTGGTGTTTCTGGAAGAGCCGCTGGCTGGCTGGCAAATAGCAATATTGTGACCTCCCAAGTAACAAGAAAGAAAAATGCAAATAACCAAGAAGAACAGAGCAAAACAAAAACATTTCCACAAGCAGAACTTTTCATATCGCGCGAATAGATCTCTGACTCCACAGAGTTCAGACGGGACACACGAACGCCTGTTATGTGACTCTCGGTATGTCATAGTCCACAATAAATTTATTCGCCAGGAAGCTCAGCAAGAAAACAGAAAAGCTGAATTGTCCCAAATCCCGTGGAAAGACTATTATGGAAGACATAATTGAACTGATGCCTAGGGTTTCTCTGTGGACCTCACAAAATCATGGCAACACTGCTCTCCTGCGCTCCCCTCACATCCAAGGGGATCAGGTGCTGTGAAAACAGACGGGCTGAGCAATCTTAAACAGCACGCAGAAACACTGTAAGGTCACCAACGGCTCGCTCTCTTCTTTGGTTTGCTTTAAACACCACCTACTTAATTCAGAAGTCAGAAACAGGAGGGACCATAGCAGGGCCCAGCTTCTCGCAATAAGGAGCCAAGGAAGCAGAGGAGGAAGAAAAGCTATTTCCACCCTAAGATTCCAGCGAACCACAGAACAGCACAGGGAAAGAGAACTTCGGTTTTGCATTGCCTATTCCAAAAAGCAAGGAGGGCAGCCCTAGGACAACTCAGGGTATACGTGCATCACTATTTCAAACAGAACGGGGAGCACAGCCTGAGACAGCTCGCCCAATTCACTCCTGCATACTCTGCTCTGGTGCACGCCGCGGAGCTGTACCTGGATTCCTCCCGGGTGAACCCAGCCAAGAGGCTCGCTCCAGCAGCACGCTTGAGGTGCTCCAACCACAGAGGTATGTCTGTTCAGAGACCCAGTCGAGAACTAGCCTGAGGGACAAGCCCTGGAGTGCACATAACCCGGACACCAAGTCCTCGGCACCTCCCATTTTCCTCGATAAAGAGTTACTTGATCATGTTGACACTGCCTCAGAAAGACGGCTCAACTACTGCGGGCCGCTCAGACAATTAAGAGATAATACACTAGACGTACAACATAAAAAACAGGGTATCATTAAGATACCAAAGGTTGAAAGGAAGCTGAGAAGTGAAGTACGGGTAGGGAAACAAAGCTTACGTCTGTTATCTCCACAGCACTTTCATACTTGAAAAGGGTACGACGTACGACATAATTAAACAACCACAAGAAACTTCCTCTTCCCTATCACTACTATCAACGAATTCTAAGGGAAAATAGTAAAGCAAAGCTTCCTAACAGCACCTCCGTTCACAAAACCGAGCAGGTGCTTGGCAGAGGACAATTAATTAAGAGGTGAAATCTCAGCTCACTCTACTAAACCTCAGAGCTGCTTCTTAACGAAACCCTCCCCTGCAGCAGGTCCCAGACACCAGCCTGCCGCACTGCTGAGAGCCTGCTGTTGTCGTTGCCTTTCTCCCCCACCCCGATGTCATTTACCTATCAGCCAAATAACCCGACCACACAACAAAGTGTGTGGAAACAGGAAAAAACGGGCGACTCTGTAGCACCCACCATGCAGCCCTGAGGGTCTGGGCGCAGGAGGGAAAGGGACCACGCGTGCCACTGACCTGCGGATTAAGGCGGTCGTGGCAGAGGTCTGCTTGGTTTAAAAGTACACACGGATTCCGATTTCTGTAACTGTGCAAGACACTGGTATGAAATGGAAGCTAATTACAGTCCCACAACAAAATACAGAGGGGAAAAACCAACCCAACCTATATATTCCTCGCTAAAGGCATTCTTACTACATGCTCCAGTTGCTCTCACGGCTGGGTTTCAGGGTAAGACCATGAAGACGTCAGTCCACAAAGCACACTACTCCTTACCTGGACTGCATTTCAGTTTGCTCATCTGTAGCGCCCTGGCTAANACCACGCAGCCCTGAGGGTCTGGGCGCAGGAGGGAAAGGGACCACGCGTGCCACTGACCTGCGGATTAAGGCGGTCGTGGCAGAGGTCTGCTTGGTTTAAAAGTACACACGGATTCCGATTTCTGTAACTGTGCAAGACACTGGTATGAAATGGAAGCTAATTACAGTCCCACAACAAAATACAGAGGGGAAAAACCAACCCAACCTATATATTCCTCGCTAAAGGCATTCTTACTACATGCTCCAGTTGCTCTCACGGCTGGGTTTCAGGGTAAGACCATGAAGACGTCAGTCCACAAAGCACACTACTCCTTACCTGGACTGCATTTCAGTTTGCTCATCTGTAGCGCCCTGGCTAAAGCAGGACCTGTGAAAGGCGTTCAAAGCTGCAAAATTCAAACCACTGTCCTGACGAGACACAGCAGCCTATGCCCGCCTCACAGTAAATGTAACTAAGGACAGAACAGAAGTCTGAGAAAGACCACGAAAAAACCACTCCTAGCGCGGGGTGTAATTGCTCTACACAGCGCTCTTGGGATCTCCTAGAAAATATAACCAAATAAACAAAAATATTAAAGAGCAGTACCAGCAGTCTCCACAAGTTCACGTCATTTGGTGACTAATGATATTGAGTACAGTTATAAATTTAGCAAAAATACTTAATTTCGTTTGTTGCCACGACGCGGCTTTCACACTGCGTCTGGCTGTGAAGGTAGATGGAACAGGGAAGTACCGTAGGGTTGTTTCTCTACAACCTATTCAATTTAATTTCACCAGAACAGCAAGATGCAGCGTAGAGCAACGGAGAGATTATGTCTGATCCCTTTTTCTTGAAAGCACGCTTCCACTGAAATGCATCAGCGTCAACAGTTTTCAAAGGAATCAAGTGAATTTCTAGTTTTAGAAGCTAAACAGAAAGCCGAAGCGCAGGGACACACATCTGCTTCAGTTCTATGGCTTCCAGCCACCAATGTCACTGTCGATATTTTCCCTCCCAGTAAGCCTCTCCTTCCAGCCCTGTTGCCATATGCATGCGGACAGCCAGCTCACCAAAAATAAGTATTTGCGTCGCATCAAAATAAGCACCTGCCACAGGCGAGCGGCCTGCCACTACCACTTCCACCACTGTTCTGCAGCACTCTTCCCCGCTCCGTCCTTATTCACTGACCTTTCCACAACCATCCTGGCCTCGTTTCACATTTGTTGCAACAAATATCTCCTTCCCCCCACCAAACGCTGTCCTATGACTCCTTCGGTTTCTTCCGCTCTCTTTTCCATGCTTACTTTACGAAACCGGCTACGTTTATAAACAGAACGGATAAACTCGGGTAGCATAAAAGGGTTTGCAACCTACTCCACTCCCGTTCTGACCCGTCTGCTTCCCACCTTGGGCTACAGGCACTGCAGACAACTGCACCGCCTGCGCGAGACAAAGACTCGGCGCTGGGGACGCGGCGTTTACTAAAGAGACAATTAAACCCTCAGCATGTACAGCCCGCCTGCACGCGCTTCGAAGAGCTGCTAGAAAGCAGTCAAGGGCTTCATTTCAAAATGAGTACTTTGCGGAAGAACGAAAGCCAGACCCTCAGCCAAGCCATAAGGGGAACCAAAGGATCCCTCATTTTCTTTTCCGAATGGCAAATTTGCACTTTCATCCCCCAGCCCTTAAGCGCTGCAGAAACGAGAGCCTCTGCCAGCACACTCAGCCACCTGAGTAACTTTTTCCAGCCTAACTCCGAACTGTAACAACTTGCCATATCAAACTGCCAAATCCACAGTGCTCATTTCTTTCTGTGAATCCAGCTGTCACTTCTCCCAAATGCCTTCGCAGTCCCAACTCTCCCAATGCCAAAAAAAACTTTTCACAGATACGCATAATTTTGCAAAACACATATGCTCTACGTATGGCACATGAAGTCAATTAACAAGTTTACTTACTGAATTAAGGGATGACACACAACAGTAAAACAAAAACCTCTCTGCAGACAGCAAACACGTTAACCTCCTCCTCCCTCCGACGCGATACTCTCACCAGGAGCGCTAAAGAGTTCTGAAGCCTGAGCGCATTTTGAGTACCCCAGAAGATCTTTCACACTTATCTCCGTGGCATCTTTTATTCCGTACTTCCCAGGGTGATTCTGATCCCCAGCGCACGGAGTTAAAACGTAAACTGCGCTCAATTTCCCAGTCGGCAAGCACAAAACACGCACTAGGGAAAATATACTCCCTCAAAAAGGAAAAAAAAAAAAAAGAAACAGACGGAGCACAAAATAAAAGCACGTACCTTTTAACTGGTCGGCCACCACGCTCTGACCAACTCGCTCAATCACCTTTCCATCCTCCATTTCGTAACGATCATCCAAATACTTCGCAGTAGCTTCCGAAATATGGACTTTTCCGGCCACCCCGAGCTGCTCCATCAGATTGGCCAAATTGACATCATTGGACCACACGTCAAACTTGAATCTCCTCATTCCCAAAATGCCACACAGCACTGTCCCGGTATGAACACCGACTCTCATGTTCACCATTTCTTTTTTCTCTTGGCAGAACTGCTCGATGGCTTTAATCATACCCAAGCCCATCTCGATGCAGCAGTAAGCGTGATCTGCCCGGGGCTCTGGGCAGCCAGCTACGCAGTAGTAACAGTCTCCCAAAGTGCTTATCTTCTCGCATTTTGTGTCCTCGCAGAGACGGTCGAAGCGCCCGAAGAGGTCGTTCAGGAGTCCCACCAGCGCGTGGGCAGATTTATTGGCGCTCATTTTTGTGAAGCCAACGATATCCGCGAACAAAATGCTCACTTGCTCTATCTGCTGCATTTTAAAAGGACGGAATATTATGGGGGTTTTCTGTATGGAGGGCTTCTTCTTCCTGTTTTTAGGGCTTGAGGTGGAATGACGTTTGACGGAGTTTTCACTTTCATCATCCCCCTGCTTCATTAAGTCATCAGCTATTATTCTCGGCATAACAGAATGAATCATCCTCTCTTTGAGGGCTTTTTCCACTTCCAAGTCTTTTCCATGCATGATGGACTGCCCCACTTTCAGGAATGTGCTTCTCGACCTGACTTCGGACATGATAAATAAATGAATACCGATGGCGTGGATGCAGACGTGCAGGAAGGCTTTACTCAACAGCTCCCAGTAAACTGCGCCGGCTCCGAGAGGTGTAAAGCAGTTCTCATCGCGGAAGTGATAACCGAAGGTCTCGAACAGGACCGAGTACGACAGTCCCAGAAACAAGCTTAAATACAAGGGTAAGTGCATCACCGTGTAAAGCAACAAGAGCACTTCAATACACATAGAAAAACTGCCTACTTGGGAGAGGCAAGTGTCTGTGGGGTCTGCCGGGGCAGTCCGATTGGACATGTCACCACTTCCTGAGATAGGTGTCAGAGCCTGGAACTGCGGAGCGAGAGTCAAAGCGAAAACCAGGAGGGTGAGTACCAGCGAAGTCCACACGTAATGGCGGGCATAAGTCTTGGTGAAAGTGAACACGAAAAACGCTACACATACCAAAAGGAAGCACAGAGCCGGCACCATGAAAACAATCTGTTTCTCTCTCATGTGCACGCCGAAGTAGACGCCCCAGAGCAGGCAGGCCACGCCGATGTAGAAGAGGGCATAGCGGAACCTGCGCTGGGTCTGCGGGAAGCACCTCTCCATGCAAGCCTCCTCCAGGTTGTTGGAGTCGAACTTGGGGTTCCACCACTTGGAAGAGGCCCTCTCGAAGAGCTGCGGCAGCTTCTTCTGCCGGCGGAGG
>VZSC01014417.1:1123-48921 GCA_013398225.1 Steatornis caripensis
ACGGGGCGGCGGGGGGGGGGAAAACGCCGCTGACATTTGCCATGCGCGAACGCCGCGCGCTTCGGCGAACCGTTTAACCGTACCCCCGCTGCGTCCCGTCGCGTGCCGCCCGCCCCGCTGCCCCCGGCCGCGCTCTCTCTGTCCCTCCCTCCCGGGCGGCCCGCACCTTCCCGCCGCCTCAGGGCCGCCCCCCCCCCGGGCTGCTCCCAAGCGTGCGGTCGCCCTCCCCACGGTCCCCGTTTCTTCCGCTCTCTTTTCCATGCTTACTTTACGAAACCGGCTACGTTTATAAACAGAACGGATAAACTCGGGTAGCATAAAAGGGTTTGCAACCTACTCCACTCCCGTTCTGACCCGTCTGCTTCCCACCTTGGGCTACAGGCACTGCAGACAACTGCACCGCCTGCGCGAGACAAAGANCCCGGTCCCCTCGCCCCTAAAGACAACGCTCGGTACAAGGTACCCCCGCCATCGTGACACGACATACGTGGCCGCACAGCTCCTGGAACCAAAACCTGATTTTCCCCCCCCATTTCTTCCCTAAAGAGCCTACCTACCGCGCAGTAACCCCCCTGCAAAATGCGTTTTTGCTACGATTTTGAAGAAATTTGTACTTCCCGATAAATACCGAGACAACCTACAATTAAACGTTCCGGTCGATGGTAATCATCGCTGTGTTTTTGCGCGGCCATCTCTCGAATTCCAGCGAATGGCCTCGGCTGATCAATATTTCATAGCGAGCGCTGCCCGCCACGCCACTCCCGCATCAGCGTCGTTGGGAAGAGAGGAATCCCTCAGCTGGCGGGGCAGGAAGGAGGGATGGCCGCCCGCGCTCGCCCCTGAGCCGGTCAATCAACGAAGACTTCCTTGCGACTTTCTTACTGAGCCATCCAAACGCCCTTTAAGTTACATTTCCGCTTCGTAAAGAACGATGAATTTGTTTAGTCTGGAGGGTCCAATAAGTGCGACAACTCCCAGGGGTTCAAGGATAGTCTAGAAATGGGGTGGAAGAAGTTCTACCTCGGTAGCAGAGAATTTCAGGTAAAATTACCTGTGTTTTTTAGCTGTGTTACGTAACCCTGTAAGACTTAGGTGGTTGTAGAGATCAGGTGGCTCGAACTTTGAGATGTAAGAGGTGCTGAAATGCAAGCATCACATTTTTAGCCTTGCTTTATGGTAGTATTGACTTACTATTATCGCTTAGGACATCCTTACTCAACCGCCGGGCTGGGCAAGCTGCGTTTCCCTCCAAAAAGGGTCCAAACTACAAAGAGCCGAGCTATGGGGGGCGGGGACAGGGAATAATTTTAGCCTTTCTTATTTCTCGGTAAATCAGGATGTCGTCGGAAAGAACGCCAGGGTAAATTTTCCTCCAGCTGAAGACGCAAGTTTTCCCTCTGGTATCAACAAAGTCATCGGTTTCAGTCCATCCCTTTGGTCCAGGGTGATTGAGAGCGCATGGGCGGTAAATAAGTAGGACATTGTTTGTCTGGAGTGCAGTAAAAGCTGAGGCCCTTCGAACTGGTATTTATGGTTGAAACTTGCTTGGGTAGGCTTTAATAAATGAAGATGCGGCATCCTGCCTTCACTCAAAATAAACCTCTTCGGGGGGCGCGTACAACAGTAAGCGAGCGCGCGGGAAGGAGGCGCCTTGGGTGCGCGTGCGCCGCGCAGAGGGAGTTCCCGCGCCCGAGTGTTCTCGCGCCGTCAGAGGAGAGAGGCGTTCGTACGTGTCTTCCCTGCGTGCACGCAGAAGCGGCCGACGCTTTGGGCGTGGAGGTACGTACGTGTGCGCAGGGCGCCGAGGGCAAGCAGAAGCAACGCACAGAGCGAGAAGCGGGAGAAGCGTGTCTCGTTCCCCCTGTGCTCGATAAAGCAGGACTTTGTATGTTCTCAGAATCAACAGAATCACATCAAAGATACTGGCTACATCACAAGTTTTAACTGAGCGACCCACATGNTCTCGCGCCGTCAGAGGAGAGAGGCGTTCGTACGCGTCTTTCCTGCGTGCACGCAGAAGCGGCCGACGCTTTGGGCGTGGAGGTACGTACGTGTGCGCAGGGCGCCGAGGGCAAGCAGAAGCAACGCACAGAGCGAGAAGCGGGAGAAGCGTGTCTCGTTCCCCCTGTGCTCGATAAAGCAGGACTTTGTATGTTCTCAGAATCAACAGAATCACATCAAAGATACTGGCTACATCACAAGTTTTAACTGAGCGACCCACATGACCCCAAATTTTGCCTGGCTACTAGTCAGAGACTGCTTTTGATCTCCACTAATGAAGTAGTCTCCTCTTCCCCAGCGCTCGTGTCCTGGTTCGAAGGCCAGTGAAATGGGGCTGAAGAAGGCATCTGACTCGTCAAACCCCCCTTTGGTAAGCCTCAGTTCACGACCCTGAGATTGTCCAGAACCCCTGCTCCCCCGAGGCAGCTCCCGCTACGTTTCTCACCTGGAGACTCCCACCCTGCTCCTCCTTTTGATCTTTTGGGTGAAACAGTCGCCCAAGGCTCACCAGCCCGGCCGTTCCCCAGCTTCCTCGGTCGTTACCATACACTGTGCGTGCAGTAGGGAGAACAGTCACCTTGTACGGGCTTTTGTTAGCTCTGCGCCGGCTGGCACGCACCTCGTGCCGCCTTCCGAAAGACTGAATTTTGTAAACTGGGTGTTACGTCGTGGACGCTATTCTTTCACTTTACTTTTATTGAGGTTTACTTATATTAAGGTTTTTCTCCATTGGATTCCAGAAGCAGATTAAATACATGTAAGCAGTAATCGAGAAATGCCGGTGATGCTTGCAGTTATTTCAAGCGTGAGCAAAATTTGCCTTAGAGAGTGAGAAGAAGTTGTGTCTGTTATTTCCCCCCCGCCTTCTGATTTGTGTTTCTCCAGGAGGAGTTTAACCGTGTGGACTGTAACGCAGCCAGCATGTCCCTCCAAGGCAGCGCCTGCGCGGGTAACGTTTGTAGCATCCTTTGAGGAAGACGCTTCCTCTTGGTCACTGTTGTGGCAACCACAGTTAGCGCATCTCGGCAGAGCCGGGAGCTACCACGCAGCACTGATGTTGAGTTCCGGGTGCGTTTCGGTGTCCGGTGGTCCTGGGTCGCGCTGTTTTCCTGCAGAGAACTCTGACTGCCTTTCCAGAATCCTCTGCGACTGGTCTCCTTTCTCAGAGGCCAAGTTGGAGGGAATACTTTACAGAGCAACAGCTGGGCGAACGCGTATCCTGCTGGCACATTTCTCTCAGCTTCATGCCACTAAATATACGTAATTCATCTATAGAATTGACTTCCCTCCTCAGAGGTGCGGCTTTGTCAGCCCTCATGATTAGCTTTTGTTCAACATTCATAATATTGTACCTTGCCGCTTATCCGACGGAGCTGCGCGAAACCGTTCGGGGGGGTCCTGGGGTATGACAGCCCACGTGATGCTTTTTCAGACTTCACAAACCGCCTTCACGAGGCAGCAGACTGTGACTGGTGGGAACAACAGCGTATGTCAGCGCCGGTATAGTCGGTGTAGCTGAGGAGAAGGAATGCTGCTTGGAAGTTTGCAGATTTTATTGTATGCTGTCAGAGGAAAACTCAGAGCCTGAAAGGAAAGGCCTCATGGATGCCACGGGCTGAGACAATTCATCCTGACTGGCTCTGGAAACAGCATAAATGTTGGAGGAATATGTGTTAAAACCTGCTCAGTCCATCCACAGGCAGAAAGGCGCAGACGAGACAGCGCAGATGCCCCACTCCCCACCTTCTCGCCTTAATAAATAGCAGGATCTCGGTTTCCAACAAACTTCTGTGTCCGCATCCTTGCTGGCGTGTGCAGCACTCATTATGAGCTTTGTATCATCCTGGTAACTGCTAGGTGAAAGAACTCGTGTTATGGATGAAAAAAAAATACTTTTCTGACTTCTGTTCACAGACTGACAGGCAAACATTAGAAGATGTTTGGGAGGATCGTAACTCCTCCATGCTTTTTAAATTCGGATAAGTATCACGATGGTCCTTTCGTTTTTCCGCTGAAGAAGAGCACAAGGATTACGTTTGGCGTCTTTTCCGTATGAAGCCGCGGAAGCCGAGGCAGCGGCGCGTTCTTCTCGCTTCCTCGGGACAGCCACGTTGCTTTCAATTGTGTTCTATGTTTTCATCCTTTGCGATTCAAATTACTCGTATTACTGGCACGATTTCATGTCCCGGGTGAGACGCGTCTTTCAAATGCGCAAGTAAGCAGTGGAAGATCTTTCTATGTGACTTGGGCCTCAAGAGGGAGGGTAAAACCTGGCCCGGCTGCGAGGCAATCGCCGGGTCCCGTAGGGCCAGGATTTCTCTTGCGGGCTGTATGGCTGTCTCATTCGAGTGGCCTTCTACACCGAAAGCGATGCACACCACACCACTTATTTGGCAAAATGTCTGCCACCAGGAGGTGGCTTCAGTCAAATGCACGTTTCTGTAAGATGAAGACAAAATTTATTCCTCATTCCATTCATAACCAGGAGTCCTCAGGGCTTGCCAAGCTGCTGAATCAGCTTGGGTACCTCACCCTTGAATCAGCAAAGCCTGAAATAGAAACTCGTTCCGTTTCCGAAGAGAGGAAGCACCACCGTTGTCTGCAAATACAGCCACATCTAACGCGCTTCTATAACTACAAACACTCAAGGGAGGAACTTGCACCACACTCTGCTTCTTTAAAAAAATAAAGGCGGGGCGAGGGGGGAAAGGCATTTTCTTCCTAGAAATAGGAGAGTTAGGTTTGTTATGAATGGGAGTGTCCGGGTGTGGAAGCACCAAGGAATGAACAGGAGGAGGACGGGACAAGCGGCAGTCACTGATGCCTCCTGGACTAGCCCAGCATCAAGCTCCCACTCCATTGACTCGCAGCTTCTCCGACATTGAAATTAGGGAGACACGGGACCGCCTACAACCAGGGCAAAGTGGAGTCTTAAGCTGCTAAGAAATGACGGCAAGAAGACGAGGCAGAAGCTGTAAAACAGGCGATCGGAGATCGGCTACAGCAGTGAGATCAGCGGTGCTGCTCCAGGATTCCCAACGGAGAGTTGAGTCACCCCCGCTGCCGTGCCGCAACTCCGCTTTATAGCACAGCATAAAACAGCTAAAAACAGAGAAAATGACNCAGTCACTGATGCCTCCTGGACTAGCCCAGCATCAAGCTCCCACTCCATTGACTCGCAGCTTCTCCGACATTGAAATTAGGGAGACACGGGACCGCCTACAACCAGGGCAAAGTAGAGTCTTAAGCTGCTAAGAAATGACAGCAAGAAGACAAGGCAGAAGCTGTAAAACAGGCGATCGGAGATCGGCTACAGCAGTGAGATCAGCGGTGCTGCTCCAGGATTCCCAACGGAGAGTTGAGTCACCCCCGCTGCCGTGCCGCAACTCCGCTTTATAGCACAGCATAAAACAGCTAAAAACAGAGAAAATGACCAGCAGTTGCAGTCCGATAGTGGGAAGTGACACTGTAAAGCCATCAGCAGGACTTCTGCGAGTAGGCGGAAGGTGGTGAAAAGGCGTGTAAAAATAGTCCCTGTGTGATATAAATTAGGGAGGAGTTTCAGAGGCTCCAAGTCAGGCCAAGGAGTAGGAAAATAACCATAGTGTTAATTCACCCGTTCTCCCCTTCTCAGGCCGCTCAGCTTTTCATCTTGCAGGTGTGGCATCAGTAATTTTTAGCATCCTACAAAAGGACACCCATTACAAATAAGGTTTCAGGGGGCTAACAGGGAGACGCTTGCTGCGTACAGCCTTCCCGCGCGCGCTCCTGTTGTTCCCTACGTGCGTGCTGCGGGCTGGTCTCGCGCTCTTGCTGCTCCGAGCGAACGGCTGCCGCTGGTTCTTCCCTTAGAAGTCTTCTGAACTGGCGTTGCCTTCCCCAAAGAGCAGGCAAACAAAAAACCAGTAACCACTTTTGAGCCCTGGGCAAGTGAGATATCCAACCGTTACTGCGCTGAGGGGAAAAAAAACCCACCCTTCGCCTTAGGGAAAGCCCAGATGTGTTTTGCTTTCTCTGGAAGCTTTTCCTCCGAAGGAAGGGCTGGATGCCCGCGTGCTGTTCTGGGCCGCGGGGCAGCCTCCTGCCCTCTAGCCGTGAAGATCGCATACACGCTCCTTCACCCATATCACAGCCCAACTTACGTGATCTCGCAAAATAAGGCTTACGAAGCCAATGCTATAGAGAAACAGAAAATAAACCCTTTCCGTTCCCGTGGCTCACTCATTTAGACCACCGGTCCCCGCTGCACGGTTTCTGTGGGAAGATCCTGACGGCTAGGGGAGTCCTTTTCTGTGGGAGCCAGGAAAGGACCCTCAAGGCCCCCGAACGGTTCTAAACTAGCCTAACTATTCACATAACCGTGCAGGCAACTTTCCTCGTAGGGTGGTGCTTGGTACGGGGTTTTCCTGCGGTGCTATGGAGGAAACGACGGAGGTTTGGGAAAATTGTCCTTTCTGCCGTGAGCACGAACGTTGCCGCACGCAGCATCGCCGTTTTCTGATTTGTGCGACAGCGCAGCTGCAAACTGCAACACATTTTATATTTAGCATTGTGGATTATTCAGCCAAAAAGTGGTGGGGATGAGAATTTACCGGCACAATTACAGGCTTACACAATCGTCTTGTGCACACGCTGCCGGTATGGAAGGAAAACCTGCTGCAAATCCACAGAAAATCCCGGCTACGGGGTTGTAAGCGCCGCAAGGAATCACGCAACGTAAAACTTAGTAAAACACTCGCTATGCATGCACCAAGGCCTTTTTAAATTTAGGTTTCTGGGGAGAAGAGGGTTGCTGTGGCATTTCTGGGACTCGGTCCCTCGTCTCGGTTGATCTGCGATAGAAAGGTGACCCCAAGCGCGGCTGGGCTGGGAACGGCTATGGAGGCAGCCGTCGCTGGCTGAGCTGAGCGTTCGCTTCAAGGGCAGCAGAGCGTTCCCAACCGCATCCCTGAATTCACTTTCTCTTCCCCTGGCTTGGGCTGTCACAGTGTATTTTAACTACAAATCTGTTATTCTGCGCTGTGGGTGCCAGAACAATTCGAAAAAAATAACCCAGCTCAGTAGTATTGGATTTTGGGTGATTTTCTTTTTTTTTCCCCAGAAAAGGTAGAACAGAGCGTTCTTCTCAGCTGAGATCTCACCTGTGTGGCTGCAACTCCGACGCTGTCTAGGAGCATAGGTGACCCCCACTGCTCCAAGTGGAGCAGTTACATCTGAGCAATTTAGCAGCGACGTGACAAGTGTGACGTGGAAGGCGTTGAGAAGCATTATATCAATTTTTAGTTTGTATTCAAGATGGTTTCTACACACCTGTGTTCTATAAGCTCGGGAAGAGTACACTTCTCCCGCCCGCAGGCACGGGAACCAGTTGTTATTTCGATTTCTGGCTGTGGCAGTGGGATTAAGCCTTCGATGAAACAAAAAGAAATGATACAGGGCAATTTCTCCCTGTTACATCAGCGTGGTGACCGGAATCGGGGTGGCCCAACGCAGTCTGATGCTACTGCTAGGTGATACATTTAGCAGTTACAGTGATTAAAAACTGGTTTCGTCTAAACCAGTCGCTGCTGCGCTTCACCCTTTACAACTTAAAGAATTTATTTACGCTGCACAAAGACAAGACTACAGTAAAAGATTGTTGTTGGGGTGTAGGAATCCAGTACTTAAAACCTATGGAAAGGTTACATTAATTTTACCATTCCAACGCTCTCAAATAACATCCCTGGAGCGCTCGATCCTCCTGAGCATTCAGGACTTTTGCCCTGCTACGGATGGGCCGTGAGTGCAGAAAGAGCAGCGGACGCCATCCAGACAATCACGTTCGAAGCTGAGTGCGAACGCGTGTTTCCGCCACGCACCCAGCTCTGTTTCCTGCAAGCAAGATGGGAAGACAAATGTTGCTGGGAACACTGCTACGCAGTGCTTTGCCGGAGATGGTTATTGACCCGCTCCTCGTTTTCGCCTGTGCTGCCGCCCTGACGACTGCGGTGCGTCATGGAAACGAAACGTGAAGTCACCCGGTTCTGCTGTTGTGGACCAGGCAAGTGCATTAAACACCTTGGGATGGAGGTAAGAGAAAGGGCACGCTTCTGCAGCGAAGGAGAATTTTGCTCCTGGGGCACTGAGAAAACAGCAAATATTTGTTAAAAGGGAAAGAAGAAAGTGGCATAGAGAGCACAACGAAAGATCGCGGAGGGATGAACGATACAGCCCAGCAGTTACCGGCTAGATGTGGTCAGCGTTTAGGAGCGGGCCCCCGAGCCTTTTATAAACCGGGAATCTCCTTGACTTGGGTAATGGACGCACCAACAGTCACACGTGATAAGCAAAAATCAAATAACCCTCATGCTTCGTGGCACGCGCCTGACTCTTAACGGCAGTCAGGAAACACCGTAACCCATCACAGGCTTCTCGGTGATGTCCCACCAAAGGTTTCCTCCAGGCTGCAGCTTTCGGAGGCTCTGCGTGATTTGTACCTGTGAGAACCGCTCCGAGGCCGTGTTTCGGCAGATGTAGGCAGCCGAGTGATTTACCGAAGGATGTCTCTAAACGGGAATTTGGTGCAGACTGAGTTGGCTGCTGTGCTACGCTGTGCGACCCCGTCTTGCCACCGCGTGCCTCAAAGCATCCCACGTATTGTCTGTTAATTTAGTAAATTGCTTCCTAGAACACTTAGAAAACAGAACAAGGAGCTGGAGTTGCCTCTCGGTATTTCTTCAGCCCAAACAAACAAACAAGCAGATCTTGTGTCTTAGGTGTCCAGTCAAAACATCTCAGTTATTAATATTAAACTCCTGGGTGCCTGGAGAACCTGCTCCGGAATGAGCTGCAAAGCTGAAGCCTGGCTGAAAATCTTAAAATAAAGTTATCTCACCTTCTTCAGCTGACGTTTCGGCGAGGCGGCAAGAACAACCTCCGCTCTGCCCTGTGGCGGCAGGGCTCCGTGTGTGCGCGGTGCTGACTGCTGGCTCCTGCGCTCGCGCCTCCCTCAAGGGCTCCGTGTTGCACAACTGCACCGCCTGGTCCTCTGCAAAGGATGTTACGTGCTTCTGTGAATCCCTGCGGTGGTTTCGGGAGGCCGGAGAGAGAGAGAAGAGGCTCTGGCTGTAGACTGGGGGAGTGGTGGCTGAGAAGCACGTTTATTGTGCCAAGTGTTTTTACCTCATCTGCTCATTTCTCTTTTTCTACCACCCTCGTTTGGGTTCCTTCCTCAGCGTCGGCTCTGTGGGAGAGCGGGAAAATATGTTATTCCCTTTCGATGGTAGTAACGCATATTTATTAAATCCCATTTTATTATAACCCAAATAATGACTGCTGTGTTTTATTTTTTGTCTGGACCGTTCAGGCTCTTAATGATGGATTTGCCCTTGATCTGGATCTCTTGCTCCCTCTTCTTGTCGTGGTCGGTTCGTGCCCAGGGCACGGGCCGTGTTCCTTCAGAGGCAGTTTGCCTTGAATCGAGGTGCGTTGATTTTGAACCAAGTGGTTCATCCTGCCCTGCCTTACCTTCACCGCTGGGCTGCTTCGACCAGGAGGCACCGAGTTCATCGCTTTGCTACAGCCTCAAACTTCTTAAAAGCCAGAAACGCGGGCAGGGGTCTTGCAGGGATTACCGTCTTCGGAACCTCCACCAGACTGCAAACCAGCCCACGACCCACCTTCCCACCCTAAACGAGCACCGTGCTTCTCCAGCCACAGAAACTTCAGCAACACCCAGCCGCCGCCTTGATTGTCCCCAGCGAGGCGAGGCACGGCACAGCGAGGCGAGGCACGGCACGGCACGGCGCGGCATGGCACGGCACGGCGCGGGGATTTCACGCCGTCCGTGGGTGGATGTCTGTCTCTTCGAGAGAACAGAGCTGAAGCCTGGGGCCCACCACTTCTGTGCCGCTCAGCATCCTAGAAGAGGATGAACGCATAGAGTTTTGGGGCTGAGGCCTTCTGTAAATTATGTATTAGGCTGAAAGATTAACGCCCCATTTACATGAGTAAAGGACGCTCCCAGTGCCTACACATACCGCTTCGTTTAGCGAAAGCAGCCAAGTCTACCAGACTGCGGTGTTGGAGGACTTTTATGTACAGCAAATTATAAGCGTCTTTAATCAGCTTTAGTTACACGATAGATGGCAACGCTAAACCCTCTAAATTAGAAGGTGGGAAATCCTCGGTGGGAAATGTGATTTTTGAAGCCTAACAGCTTTGGAACAGCGGGGAGGTTTCTGCTCAGGCTGCCCGGGGAGAGAAACCACCTTTGTCTCAACAAAACAGGAAGAGCTTCAAGCCCACAGCAGAAGTTCTTCAAGAAAATAATGAAAATGGAGGATTAGAGCTTAAACTGTTTTGCAGCCGCTGGCCTCAATCCTGCAGACGCTTAACTTCGTATATGCGGTTCGTTTTGCTGACCTGCATGGGATTATTCACACCTGTAAACATAAGTTCATGCCCAAGTGTTTGCAGAGCGGAGTTTAAGTTACAGCGTTTCTTACCGAAAACATGACATTACGTCAAGATCTGTGTAACTGGCTTATTGGGATGCTTTATGTTAGGGGAAAAAAAAAAAAGCTGAGAAATTCAGGAATTAAGATTCCTGAGGCGGTCTCAGATCTGCTCTCCCGTGTGAATAGGATCTTTTGTGCCGGATCACGGCGCTGCAGCTATTAAAAACTGCCCTCACTTTCATATAGTTTGGATCTACTGTTCATGGGAAGATATTGTCTGCATTTCCTTCTGCTCTCTAATGTATATCAAAGCTAAAAAAAGGTATGGTTGGCCACTAGCTGAGACTGAAAGATTTCCCCTCATCGACAGGAAACAACTAATAAAAAATAAATTATTTCTTTATAATTTTTTAGATTTTTTTAGATATATAAATTAATTTTTTTTAATATCATGCAAGTATGTTCTACCTGCCATGAAGAGACTCGTTGAAACTCCCAAAACGGGAATAAATCACTTCTGCAAACTGTAGTTCTGCCATTTATCGGCTTGTTTCTGTGCAGAAGCCAAACTGCCATTAAGCTGACTCACATTTTGGCATTTCGTGTTTATATACAAGATGACGATGTTTGCAAGCAAAGGAGAAAAAAAATAGTTATTCAACGGCACTGCGGTCCCGGCAAAATCTTTCCCTTCTCTGCTGCGTCTTCCAGCGGCCCTCCCCTGCCACGGCGGCAGAGCCCGGGGACGTGGCAGGAGCCCCGGTCCCGTGCGGGGACCGTTGCCGTCACTCTTTGCCGTCCAGCACCGAGTGACGCCGAGGTGTTCCCGCAATGCCCCACGTTTCATTGCAGACCCGTTGCTTGGCTGTCACCCCCTGCCGTGTCCCAGCCAGCCGGGCTCTGGGGCTGCCGGAGTCCCAGCAATACCTGCATTTCGGCGCGGCTGTGTCCCCCATCCCTCCCCGTCCGCACTGACCCTCAGAGTGCCCCTGTGCGAATCTGCCAGCATCCTTCACGACCCTGAAAAGCCAGCGTGGGCTCTCAGGACACTTTTCACGTGATCTTTATCACACTGGGTCCAAAATACTCAACAGAGTATTCCTGGCACCGCTATCTTACTTGCCACAGGGTTTATTTTCCCTCACTGCCCCTTTTTATCTCCAGCTCCCTCACCCTAAGTCTTATCTTTGGGTTTCTTTGCCTTTCCCCAGGCGGTGTCTGGGGTTTAAGGACCTGCTGTGGAAGGGAGGAGGACGCTGTCCACGCTGTTACTAACCTGCCGTGGCACGGTGTTCCTGGCTCTACGCTGCTGCGGTTCCCAGGGCGGTATATACATATATTTATACATATATAAGGGCGGCAGCAACCCTTCGTCAAGCAGAGAGCATGAGGCATTCAGATTTCTGCAGATGGAGAGGAGGGGGGCTCCGCGGGCACCCCCAGAGTTTCTAAACCCTTTTTAAGTTTCTAAAACTTTTCAGTTTTCTGCTTGAGTGAAACAAAAAGATTTGTCAAAGCAGGATGAAATGCTTCGTCTGGGGTTGCTGGCGGGCCCGGCGTGCCGAGGGGCTGCTTGTTCCTGGCGTCCCTGGGGGATTCGGGGTCCGGCAGCACCTCCCGGCTGTGCTGTTCTCCCCTGGCTGACGCAGAACATGGGGCCGAGCTGCAGGGACCACCCGGCTTCACAGTGCCAGCGGGGAGCCCGCACCGCTCCGGTGTTTCCCCAGGTCCTGGCATCTCTCGTCACGGGGTGAGCGGGTACCGAGAGCACCCCGCGCCTGGCAGCATGGCGGGCTGATGCACCTCTCCGTACCCCGCTGATGATTTCACTGGGGCGCGCCGTGCCCACGTACCAGCTTTGCCAACAAGTGTCCTCCCTGGCAGAGCTCTAGCGGTCAGCTCTGACTGGGTACGGCCTGCATACCGCCCCAGCACTGGCTGCACGGGAGCAAAGAGAGCATCGGGGACCAACTAGGTGAGCAAGGACCCGGAGCACAGCCCTGGCTTTGGCGGGGCTGGGGCTGCAGCTGACTCGGAATTTCCGTGGGTTGCAATGGGTCGGAGGCAGCTGGGGCTCCGTTCCTCCCTGCTTGAGCCCCCGCCGTCGGAAGCTACGGGCAGGATTAAGGAGAAAAAGCAGCGCACGGGTCATGGGAAGAGGGAAAACAGAAGCAGGTCGGCCAGCCGAGGAGGAAACAGTGGGACACAGATGTCCGTGGAAAGCTGAAGCCACTTACAGAGGATGCGTTTACTCTTATTTCCTTCCACTATAGCTTAATTGCAATGTTTTTTAATGACAGGCGCAGGGCAGGAGCTGGGCTCCTGCCTAAACACTTCTCTGTCCTGCATAAAAGAGCGGAATTTAATATGAACAACAATTAATCACAGCTACTGGGAAGCACCCGGCAGCATTCCCCATCCCCAGGAGCGCTCAGTTCCCATGCTCAGCCCCATCAATTCCCATCTCCAGGCAAATGGCACCGGAGAGTCGCCGGGAAGCAAAGGCCTTCCCTGTCCTGAGGAATTTAGAGCCAGAGCTGGAGTCGTAGCGGTGCCGGCACCCCCTTCCCACCCGCTCTGGCGGCCGTTGCTGCCAATACGGGCTGGTTTCGGGCGCCTCGTGACCCTCCTGTGGGTAGGAAACGGCCGCTCATGCTTCTTTGTCTCTCCCCGCTCCCCGAAAGGCCGCTGGGATGACGCCAGGCCACCGCAGGCCGGCTGGGCTGAGTGGGTCTCGGCTCTGCTGGGACGTTGCTGTATTTTTCCTGTCGTCGCTACCGTGACTCCCTCTCTCATTAGCAGCACTAATTGCTCACTGCATATTTTGCATACGTATATTAGTATTTCGGAACAGCTTGTGTTTGCATCCTGTCATTAAATGACCACTGACAACATGTTAGAAAAGGAAAGCCAAATGAGATAACACGTGCAGGAGTGCTGGGCGTATACATAATAATTGCACGGGAATTTGCCGTAGCGTAGCACCGAACCGCCTCCCGTGCTGCACAGGCTCTTGGCCGGGGGGACAGCAGGGGACAGGCTGGACGGGGATGGTGGTGCAGGGAGACCTCCAGCCGTGGCAGGCGGAGCACCTGGGCTCCCCACCGGCTCCCGGCACACCTTTCTAAAGGTCTTGGGTCCAGTGAAAGGGGCAACGGATCCCCATGTTTCCCGTACACGGTCGCTGCCACCAAAAGGCACTTGCGCTGCCACGGGGTGGTTCTGGCGGCAGACGTGCAGAGTTTGGCTCAGTACCGCAGCAAGCTCTGGCCACAAGCTCAGGGTGAGCGACGTCAGTCTGCTCAGGCATCCCCTCCTTGGCTCTTCCTGCAACGTGCAACAACGCGCTGCCTACAAAACCCCAGAAATCGAATGGGCGTTGTCGCAGACGAGGCACTGGGGCTGCGATATTTTCATCCCCGAAATGCAGAGACGCTGCCGAGGGGCTGAGGTTGTGGAGGGCAACCAAAGGGGACCGTAAGCCCCTTGGCTTGCGTTTGAATGTCGGCAACGCCACCACCGGGCTTTGGGAGACCTTTGGGAAACGGGCTCGAGGCTCCCCTTGGCGGGCCCACGCTGGGCGCAGGCGGGATCCGGCTGCCACCGGGCCCTCGGCAGCACAGGCGGCTCTTCCCCAGCGATGTCTCTAAGATAAATGTTTGTCTTTTCCATCCAAGAGATACAGCAGAGCCGCTGCCAGCACCACGTCTCAGCGGAATCGGTTTTCATCCTGCCAGGAGCGTTACCGGCTCATGATTCACATCTTTACAGCAGCTTTGGAAGGAAAATGTGCTTCTCGCCAGGCAGGCCTTCATGCACGTCGAGATGCCACGGTTTTTCCAGACTCTCCAAAGGAAACCGTGGCCAAGTGAGACATTCCTTCTCCTCTTCCAGCTTTCTTGGAACAACCTTCTTTGATTAGCGAGCGAGACAGATAGTTGGAAAGACAGACAGACAGACAGGCCAGACAGTGGGGTTATAATCAGATGTTCGCAGGAGCCCCAGCCTCTGGTGGGACGGTGCCTCCATCCGCCTCTCACGGGGTGGCTGTGGAGGGCCCCTGCTGTTCGCTGTGGTCCCCCTCCGTGGTCCTCAGCCCCTGCCCTCCTCCATGGTCCCCAGCCCCTGCCTCTGCCGCGGTCCCCAGTCCCCTCCACCACGGACATGGAGCCGGGTGGCGTGCAGGCTCTGGTTTGCAGCACGGCTCCTGCCTGGATGCGGGTGCCTTTGCCACCAGGGAGAGGACAGAGGCCGCATCTCCAGCGCCTGCAGCGCTCAGCCAGGGCGTCCCTGCGGGGCTCTCCCCGCGGCAGCGGCCAGGGCAGGCGGGATGCCAGCATGACGCTGGAGGGAGGAGAAGCAGCCGCTGCGCAGAGCGTCCCTGCGTTCAGCCAGCCCACCCTGCCACCAAGGCGGGCGAGCCACGTGCGGCGCTGCCGGCGAGGCTGAGTCACGGGGTGGTGTGCCTGCCGTGGCGTGCGTGGGCCCATGGCTGTGACTCAGCCCCGCGNGGGAGGAGAAGCAGCCTCTGCGCAGAGCGTCCCTGCGTTCAGCCAGCCCACCCTGCCACCAAGGCGGGCGAGCCACGTGCGGCGCTGCCGGCGAGGCTGAGTCACGGGGTGGTGTGCCTGCCGTGGCGTGCGTGGGCCCATGGCTGTGACTCAGCCCCGCGGCTGCCAGCGCTCGCTGCTGGCCCCGTGGCTCCCGCGGCTCCCGCTTCTCGCCGGGGCTTTGTGCCGGAGCCCCCGTGGGTGAATCAGAGCCAGCTTTGTGCCGGGCCCCGGGGACCGTGGTGGCCGGGCGGAGGGGAGGGTTGGCTTTTCTGTCCGAGCTCTCAGCATGCCAGGGCCTCTGCGAGAGCAGGAGGGGACCGCACACGAAGGGGGTTTAAAGACCATCTTCTGGTGCGGGTGGGAGCAAGGATCTGTCCCCCAGGGAGGGTCGCGCTGCCCTGAAGGGCAAAGCAAAAGCGCTGGGGTTCGCTTTGCCCATCTGTGCCTACGGCACGGGAAGCCAAGTTGGTAAAAGCAACCAATGGCTCAGGTGTGGCCGGCGGGTCCCGTGCGAGGGGCGGGTACTGGGCTGGGGTGCGGGGAAGGAGATGGGAGCTCCTGCCTCGCTCCCTGCAGCTGCACCCCCTCGGCCACCCCTGCCCCGGCGCACACACTGCACCGGAGGAGAAACAAAACAAGCAGCTCCAGGGAGTGTGTTTGGAAAATACCAGGCTTTATTAGACAGGCTGATGTTCAAGCTGGCAGTTTTATCCCAATGCACGCAATCTTGGGCATCTACGTGGGCTCGTGTCACACCTCCATCCCTCCCGCGATGCTCTCAGACAAGACGTTCACCCCCCAGCACCACAGGCATAGGGGCTCAGGGTTTCTCAGCAAAACGAGACGGTCTCCCTGCTCCCCATTTCCACTCCCGGATTCCCAGAGCTCTCCTAAGAAAGCTCAGCAAGAGCTGGCCTGGGGACTGCAATCCTCCTGGGACTGACAGCCACTTGGATCCAGGGCAGAGAAAGCATCTCGGTGTCATCGCCTCCCCGAGCCAGCACGGAGCCAAGTGAGCGTGCGTCAGGGAGCAGAAAACAGCCCCAGCTTCGGACCACCGCTGCCCTCGATTTGGAGAGAACCCTAATGCACGATATCAGGGGGGAAAAAGGTTTTGGCTGTCACAGAGGAGCCCCATCCAGGACACGGGCACCAGGGCTCTGCACAGGGCGTGCTGAAGGGAAGGGAAAGGGAGGAGAGGAGGCAATGAGTGCTGGAGAATGAAGCAAAAGAAAAGGAAAACAGAAAAGGGATGGGGAGAGCGATGGGAGCAGCCTGAGGGTGCAGCATTGGTGCCTTTGGGTTCAGGGCCGTAAGGGAGCATTGGAGATCCTTGCTGGGGTGGGGGGCCTCTCCCCGGGTGCCCCAGAGCCCACGCGCTTTGCGGGGGCAGAGCAGCAAGGAGAGATGGCGTGATACGGCGCTTGCAAATAGAAACCTTTGACGGCCTTTGCTTGCTGTGACAGTGACACACAGTGTGATGGCAGGAACAGTGGCGATATCAGCCCATTTCTGTCGGTGTTTCTATTCCATTAGCTCTTAAGAAAACCATGCAGACCTGCCGCCGAGAGGTGACGAGGAGCGGGTGAGACAGAGAGGGACGCTGATGACCAGCAGGATCGCGTACAATAAAGAAGAAGGAACAGCAGCGGAGGAGGGCGGCAGCTCTGGGGCAGGTTTGAGACCTCGCGCGCTGACTCACGAACACATCACTTTTCTCCGGGCTGTTCTGGCTGCTGCTTTCTCTGACACTCCACTTGCCTTCCCTCGGGCCTCTGGTCCGCTCTGCACTACGGGCAAAATCCCTGTGCGCAAGCTGTGCCCGTTCCCGTGCTTGGACATAGGTTTTTGTTTCATCTTCTTGAGTTCAAATGCAGAGTCCTACCTGGCAGCCGAGGCAAGGAACATGGAATTCCCTGGGGAAGCGTTCCCCCAGACTCACCCAGAGCTCTTCTTCACAGCTCCTGGCCTCAGTGCCGGGGGACGTGTTGCTCCCAGGGACCTTCTGCCTTAGCTCATGTCCCGTTGGGCACGTGGAGACAAGGGGCACTGCCCTTCATACCCTTCCCATCACAACAGAGCCTTCTATTCCCAGCTTTCCCTTTCTCTCTTTCATTCATTTTGCCTTTTTCTTGCCTCAGTCGGCACCTCCACTTCTTCTTGTTCCTGCCGAAGGTAAGTCCGTCTCCTCCAGCGGTTTCCTGGAGAGCAGCACAAGCTGTGGTCGTTTGGCAGGGGGAGGGAGAAAAGACATTCAGCAGGTCGCTGGTGGGCTCAAAGACGCTGGTCTCCATCCAAGGCAACATCTACCTCTTGGCTGGTTCATTCTCGGCTCAGCAGCTGGCCGTGCTGGCTGTGAGGGCCAAGTGGTGAGGCCACCCCTAATCCCCTGGCCTTCACTGACAGGTTTCAAGGTCGTCTGTCCGTGGGGAACCTCACCCTGCGCAGGTGCTTCCAAACGCAATACTCCTTCTCCTCCCAGGACCGAGCGCCGATGCGGAGAGATGAGCCAACAAACGGCTAAATTGCGGCAAGTTTGGTGAACAAGCCACAGACACCTGCCTGGATTGCCCGAGGGAGAACAGATCAGCAGATGGGCAAAATGGATGCGGCTAGTGATGCCCCATTCCGGCGTCCCTCCACAGAGTGCAAGAACACAAAGGTCTGACCAAGAAAACAGCAACGTGGGCTTGAACAAGGTCAAACTGCCAAACCCTTCGCCCTCGGAGCCCTGCCGATCCGCAGGCATGACTGGCTAGCATGGGGTTTTGAGGCTAATGGCGCACCCAGGCATGAAGTGCCCTGTCCCTGTGCTGGCCCAGGGGGAGGAAAGTCTGCTCACAGCTCCTTGCAGGACTGTCTGATTTGGGGTGCTGGCCCTCTTCCTCCAGCACAGCTCAGCCAGTGCTGGCAGCTCCTTTCCAGACCACTTCTTCCTCTGACATGGACTTGCAAATCCCATCACGGCTACCTGTCTGGAGCCACAAAAGCCCCTTCTTAAGGTGAACACCCAGTTGAAGGCTGCAGAAGTTCGACTCAGCTGTTAAGTGAAAGGAGGACTCACCAGGCGACCTAAAAGTCTCGAAAAGAAAAACAAGATCAATATTTGCAGATATTTGTAGGATGTTTGTGCCTGAAAACAACAGCTGGGACCTGGCCTCTCTTTCCTCGCGCAGCGCTTTGCCCCAGGGCTCCCGGTGATGCCCCGGGTTAGTGTGTCACCACTCTCCCCTGTGCTCTCACGCCGTGCCCTCGTTCTTGCTCCCTGCCGACTTCGGGGATGCAGAGGTTGAAACTCCTGTTCACACACTCTAGGCACCAGTGAAAACGCAGATACAGTTTTAGCTCGCTGTGCATTGCTCATACTTACAGCTTAAACATTGCCTTCTACTCGAAAGAACAAAGATAAAATGTCAGGAATTCACAGTTTTTATTCTCTTTCTTATGCCCACCCATCTTCCCCTGCCATCGATGCCAATGACTCAAAGTCCTCATCGTACAGTAGCCTTTGCCAGCGTGGCACTCAAAGGGTTAACAAACCACGGCTTCTTGGACAGATAAGACATAAGCTCATTCACCGGTAGGAACACGTGGATGGTCATATTACGGAACACCTTAGGGTTTCCTGTAGCGATTCTTTGGGGTTTCGCCACAGCCAGTGATGTCACAGGACAGAACGTTGGGCTTCTTCCCCAAGCCGATGCTTCCCAAGAGATCGGGAAGCTCGCGAGTGATGGCCTTCTCGATCTTCTCTAGGAAACACCCTCCCATGTAGGAACACTGCTGAGACAGCAGCTTAAAACTGGTGATGGGGTTGATGCCAAAGAAGTCCTTGTAAGCCTCGCGGTTGGGGAGGTCAAATTTGCTGACATTGGTCTTTGCCAGAATGGACTTAAAGATAAAGAACTTGTCAGGATCTTCCACAATGTCCCTGAACACCAGTTCTCCATCGCTAAAGAAGGTCATTTTGTCCTTGTAGGTCTGTAGATAGCGATCGACCAGAAGGGCGTGGATGCGCACCCGGATGGCGTGCTGGCGTATGAAGGCAATCTTATTTTCCATCCTGTTCTCAATCACCTGATTGAGATCTTCCAGGAGCGATATCTCTTCTTTGAGGAACAGGTCTTTGTGGGTATCCGGGTGGTACTCGTGGGGCCAGAAGGAGCTAACGTATACCCTGGGTGGCTCCGTGACGTTGATGAGAGGAGCCAGGCTCCAGAACAAGGCACCGTAGACTCTCATGAGCTCCTGGGTAGCCAGGCTGTCAGCTTTGTTCAAGATGATTCGGATCTGAGACTCGCGGCCCTTCAGCTGGCGAAAGAGCATCTCCAGCTCCAAGCCCACATCCAGCTTCGTAGGGTCAAAGACGACGAAGATGAGATCAGCTCTGTCAATGAACCACTGGCACACGTCGTTGAATGGGTAACCTTGAGGAGAAGAAAGAGAGAAATCCAGCAGAAATGGCCAGTGCAGGATGAGTCCCTCCAGGTCAAGGAACAGACAAACCTTGAGCCTGCCGAGCCTCACGCCCTGTTTGGCTTGGACAGGGTGTGAGACGCAGCAGACTTCCCATGCAGCCCAGGACCTGTTTCTCATGTGCTAAAAACCCTTCAGAGTTTCTTGGCATGCCCTCCCCTGCCTGTGTGTCTGGGCCTGTGACTGCGTGTCTCCCTCAGCCTCACCCCCACAGCTTTTGTTTCTCCCTGCTGCTGGGCACAGATTCCTGCTGCTCCTGTGAGCAGGTATTGGCCACGTCACTGCTTTCCCCAGTGGGCACCAAGAGGGTCAGGAAACCCTCCTGATCTGTCCTGCCATCCCAGGTGCCTGGGCATGGGCTGGTGCTTCTCTGGGCCCTGCTGCAGCACCGGCCGTTGGCAGAGCCTGGCTCCAAGGGCGGCAAACGGGGCGCTGAATGCTGAGCCAAGGCAGACAATCAACGGCTCAAGGAGTCCCCAGGAAACACCTTGCCAAAACGTCTGATTGAAACACCTCCAGACAGCAGGAATGGCAGCTCTAGCTGATGACAGTTGCACATGTTCCCCAGGTCCCAGCTGCTGCTGCCGTAGCCATGGGCACACAGACTTCACCATCCCCTCCAACGCAAGACCCCTTTTGTAGCCTAGGGCTCTTCCCCATTGTGCTTCAGCATTCTTTGTAATCTCACATCGTTATGACATCTGGAGCCCCTCAGATGAACACAATAAACCCCTACCTCGTTCTTGCTGCTTGCGGTTTTCAATGATGCCCGGCGTGTCCACGAAGGTGACTCGCTCCAGCAGTTTGTGGGGCACCTCGATCCCGATCAGCTTCTCCAAGAAGTTCTGCCCAAACTTCTCCAGGGGCGAGAAGGAGCGGGTGCTGTCAGCAGCCATCACGATGCCCTCGATGGTCTTCAGCTTGGGGCCGTGCATGATGACAGTGAATTCGGAGGTGGTGGGTTCTGCCCCTGCCCAGCAACGAGAGGGAGCAGCAGAGCTGTGAAATCCATGCCGGGCAATGGGCATGACAGGGCTGGCCTGGGACTAGCTGGGGAGCTCAGGAGCATCGCTGGCTTGCCAAGAGATGCTGGGGGAAGGCAAGCAGTGGGGCCACGAAATTCTTGCCAAACCTCTCGAGAAAACGCCAGCAGGGCTGTCTTGAGTGGGGACCGGTTGTTCTGGAGGTGGCCTGACTGCGCAAGGTGCCCTGGCGAGCGACCTCCTGGGAGCCCTCATTAACCCAGCGCAGAGCTCGCCACAGACGCCTGCCCTCAGCTGCGAGATGACATCCGGGGGAGCAAGGAGGAGGGAAGGGGAATGGCTTTACTCCTGGGAGGGCAAATTAATTGGCTCCACGTGAGGAGGGACAGGGAGAAGACAAGGGTGAGGTGCCCTTGCCACGTGACCGCCACGCTCATGGTCGGAGGCAGCGAGCCCTGCGCTGCGGGATGGGGATGCTGCGGGGCGGGGATGCTGCCGGGCGAGATGCCCTCCTCCTCCCCAGGGAGGGCGGACAGGCCCTGGCTGTGGTGGGAAACCTCTCCCTCCACGTGGCACCGCAGGCAGGCGGCACAGACCAGATCGCAACCTCCCTGCCGTAACGGGGGGATCGAAGAGACGAGGCCAGGAATCACTGACTGCACGGATGCAGAGATGCAGGTGCCAGCGCACCCTTGGCAGAGCAGGGAGCCGTGAGAGTGGTACCTGTGTAGAGCTGGTAGGGAGTGTCGTCCAGCCCGAGGAGGTAGTTTATCATGGAGGATTTGCCGACACTCCACGGTCCCAGGAATAGCACCATTGGCTTGGAAGTGATCTCCCCATCTGCGGAGAGGGGAAATAACAAGAGGAAGTGAAGAAACAATAGCCGCCGCCGCCACGTGATTAACGCCTGGCTGTAACGAGCATCCCATCTGAGCGGCGCGGTGATGCTGCCGGGGAAACAGCCACTCTTTTGGGGCCGCCAGCCATTCGCGAGCCAAGGCATCGCCCAGCGCCGGGCCCCGGTGTCTGCAGGAGCGGGACATCACCATGCTCTGCGAGAGACCCCACCTCGCTGCAGCGAGAGCGAACCTTGTCTGACCTTCTCTGAGGTTTGGCCTTTCTTAGACTACAGGAGGACTTGAAGGTCTTTTAAATCTTGTCTCAGTTCGGTTCTGATTTAGCTGGAGTGAGTTTGGGGCTGGCTAGGGGGGGCTGTTGTTTGAGGGCAGCTGCTGCGAAGCATGGGGCATGCGGAGGAGGTGGCCATGCCGCGACCAGGCGAATGCCTTGTGCAAACGGAGCCGGCGTGGTTNGGGCTGTTGTTTGAGGGCAGCCGCTGCGAAGCATGGGGCATGCGGAGGAGGTGGCCATGCCGCGACCAGGCGAATGCCTTGTGCAAACGGAGCCGGCGTGGTTTAAGGAGCAACACTCAGGTGCGGTGCTTGGTAAGCGTGGTGTGAGCCTTGGTTTGGCTGCCTGCATTGCACTTCTGCCGTACCCTCGCAGGGATGTGCCCCCGGGTCGTGGCTCCCAAGTGTCTGATCAAGCGGAGGGTCCCTGCCCATGCGTGGCCAGGTGTGAGGCTCCAGCTTGGTGTGGGGAGGGCAGGCTGGGCAAACGGCCCCACTTTGGGCTTGGGGAAAGGCAGGAGAATGGACTACAGTTGCCATCCTGCACTCTTCAAGTCCCGGAGTTTGCTAAGGGGCTCAAAGAGGCCGGTGGTGGCCCATCAGGACCCGTCCTGATGCCACGCAATCGGTCTGGGAGCTCCGAGGTCCCTGGACACACACAGCCACTGCCAAAGAAAAACAAGATCAATATTTGCAGATATTTGTAGGATGTTTGTGCCTGAAAACAACAGCTGGGACCTGGCCTCTCTTTCCTCGCGCAGCGCTTTGCCCCAGGGCTCCCGGTGATGCCCCGGGTTAGTGTGTCACCACTCTCCCCTGTGCTCTCACGCCGTGCCCTCGTTCTTGCTCCCTGCCGACTTCGGGGATGCNGCCTCCAGGCCACTGGGCAGGCAGCAAGAGGAGCCTCTGGCCCGTGCCAGCCCCCAGGCCGTGCCCAGGATGGCCGGGAGCCTGCTAGTCATCTTGAGCCCCAGTCAGGCCAGAAATGGAAGTAAAAACTCAACGAGGGAGTTCCCGTTGGTGGGAGCATTCCCCATCCCCATTCATGTACCAGCACCGATGTAGCCAGACAAACCCGGGCAGGAAATGGTGCCTGGAGAGCCATGGTGGCAGACAGCAGAGAGCAGAGCAAGCTGCAGCCACCCCACCACGGCACCAACCCTGCACACCCCCCGGGGCTCCTGCTGCAGCGGGGATGTGCCCAGCAGCAGGGGCTCGCTTCCCCCCATCCCTGGCAGCAGGGGCTCTTGCGCTTTCCCCCGTCCCCATCCTGTGCTCAGGGTGGGAGAGGGTCCGTCCGGCTGGAGGAGATGGGCGCTGCTGTCCCTCGGCCAGAGCTGAGCCTTCCCCCTCGGCCCAGGGCGAGGAGGTGCCTCCGCACGACCCGTGCTGCCCTCAGCACCCTCCCTTCAGCCCCACTCCTAAGGCAGAGCTCTTTTCCCTGTGGTGGCCGAGAGAGTCGGCTGCTCCGTGACTGCCACCCACGCAGGAGCCAGCAGCTTCCCAGCAAGCCAGGGATCCACCTCCGACGTGGGGCAGCCGCAAAGCCCACACAGCGCTGAGCTCCCACTCCCGAGGGTGCTGGAGGGCACTGCAGGGCGGCTCCGCACCAAACCAGTCTGACCATGGATGCAGGAGCCAGGCAGAGCGTGCCAGCCTCCTCCTGCCTGCATCGGCCCATCGCAGGGCCACCGTGTCGCTGCTGGGAAGGGAACGGGCTGGGGACACCTCTCCATGGGGCACAGCTCTCCATGCAGCTCAACTCCCCCCACANACTCCCGAGGGTGCTGGAGGGCACTGCAGGGCGGCTCCGCACCAAACCAGTCTGACCATGGATGCAGGAGCCAGGCAGAGCGTGCCAGCCTCCTCCTGCCTGCATCGGCCCATCGCAGGGCCACCGTGTCGCTGCTGGGAAGGGAACGGGCTGGGGACACCTCTCCATGGGGCACAGCTCTCCATGCAGCTCAACTCCCCCCCCAAAGCAGGGCAGCTGCACCTGAACGGGGGGGGGCACAGTCCTGCCCACTGCCCGCTGCCTGCCTGCTGCCCACTCCCTGCCTGCGAGCCATGGGGATCCGTCGTTGTTTTCTCATGTGAGACAAAAAACAAATGTTGAAACCTCGGCCTTGCATTGTTCATCATTCCTCTGTGCCGCCCTGTCACTGCTGCTCTGTTGGCTTGCCGGCTTTAATTGGGTTTCGGATGATGATGATGATGATGATTGTCCCTGTGATGTCGTGCCAGAGGTTTGAGGCGGGTCCCCGTACGCTCTTTCGTAACGTGTTCCTGGCCAGGCGTGGCCGTGTGAACGCAGGCAGCCCGCGCGCCCCAGCCACGCTTCACGTCCCCACCCCTGCCCCGCCGTGCCGAGGCAGGCAGCGACGCAGGCAGCCCCACCGCCGGGTTGCCCACAGCTTGCTGAGCCCACCTCTACTCCCTGCTTTGGGAGCGGGGTGCTGGCAGGCATGGGATCCTCGCGGCTCTCCAGGTAGCAGAGCAGCTCCGAGGATGTGAGACTGTGCATGGGTCCTCCTTGCTGCTGCCCAGGGGCTGGGAGAGCACAGAGCATCTCCCACTCGGGAGGGTGCTGGCCTGGCTTCTGTCCCTGCTACGTCTCCCCACTGTGTCTGTTCAGCACCGATTTGGGTCACCTTGGTGATCCAGCCAGAAGAAAAGAGCCAGTCCTCGCCGGCTGCAGGGCAGGGATGGCAGCAGCTCCAGCACGGCAGCTCTCTCCAGCCACCCTGTGGCTGCTTGCTCCCAGCCCAGCCTGCATCGCTCCCAGCTCCAGCGCATCCCAGCTCCAGCGCATCCCAGCTCAAGCCAGACACGTCCCGGTGGCATTCGCACAAGCAGTCGCGCACCGGTGCGTGATCAGGCCGTCCCTGTGAGCAGCGCGCTCAAGCCTTCCATCCCCCTCAGCTGCGGTCCTGCTCAAAACACAGCAGCTACAAACACAGCTTCTCTAAGCTGCTGGGTCTGCAGGGTAAAGAGCGCGCTGCGATCTGGCAAACAAGGCCAGGAAGGTCGCGTCTCCCTCCGCAGAGCCTGCATTTGTCTTGCACGGTTCAGCTCTGGGGGTAGGAGCAATTTGGATGCCCCAAAGGTTTTTTTTCCTAGAGCAGTGACTTTCTGGGAGGTTTTCCCATGCTGCTTGCACCGCCAGGCTGCTCTTGGGCAGCAGCGCTGCTGCTCTGGGGCTGGGATTAACCCTGGGCCAGGTCTTCTCCCTCCTCGTCCTCAAGCCCAGCAGAAGTGCCTGGTGTCGGCTGACCCTGCGTTGCGCCGGTCTGTCCCGAGGACACTAGGCAAAGTGGAGGATGCGGCACCACCTCCTTCCTCTCCTTGTTCAGCCTGAGCCATGGGCACAAAGCTCTCGCTCTGTCCTCAACCCACCCGGGAAGGCTAAAACACCTGGGGAGACTCTCCCAGCATCACCCACGCTGCCACCCCATCCCAGTACCCCAAACACCGCCGGCAACTCTGCCTACGGCGCGGATGCGCTGCCCGGCAGCCCTTGGAGGGCTGGCCAGCTTGCTTGCGAGAAGCCACGAGCATCTGCGTGGCACGTGTGCCCGCAGACAGAGGGACAAGGCACACGTGGCTGCAGACTGCCTGCGCCTGCCTCCGCGCTGCGCTCCCCGTGCGCGTACGCCCACACAAGCAGCACGCGTGTGTGCGCCTGCAGCTAGAGATGCAGATAAGACAGCTATTGAAATATGCTATATATATCTACAACCCTCTCCGCTGCCGGCATGCTGGCATGACAGGGAGCCAGAGGCCCTGCAGGCGCTGGCAGGGCTCCGCCACCTCCGGGGCTGGGGTGTGGAGGAGGCTGTTTTGGCAGGATCCAGCAGCGGGGGCCGTGGGGTAGGACACGAGGGCCGTCAGGTAGGACACGAGGGCTGTGGGGTAGGACACGAGGGCCAGAAGATGGGATTTCCCTGCCTCATATCGCAGCAGGGACGTTGTCCCCACGGCTCAGCACCAGACCCAGGGGGAAGTGCTGGGTGTTGGCTGACGCTTCTTGGCCCGTCTCCCATCTCCTGCTTCTCCGGGGGGACTGGCAGCACACCCCGAGCCGGATAGGCGGGGAGAGGAGCCAGCTCTGGCTCCCGAGGGGGCTGAGGCCGCCGCGCAGGGGCCAGCCTGTGTTACCGGGACAGCTGCTGCGGGCTCAGCGGCTTAAACTGCAGCGGGCAGGGATCAAGGGTGGACATTTGGGAAGGTTTCTGCACGTAGGAGGATGAAGGGTGGGAAGAGCTCCCCTCGGGGTGGGCTATCTGCTGGGCTCCTCTGGTTCGTGCCGTGGGTGGGAGACTGACCCGCAGGCCCACAACAAACACCTCTGAACCATCGTTAGAGGAATACGCAACCTCTTAAGTCTTAACCCAAGAGGGAAAGGTGTCAAAGCCTGGGCAAGGTGGGGATGCGCGGAGCCAGGCGTGGGACAGCCAAGTGCAGCGACACACGTGCTGAGCTCTGCTAGGGCTGGGGACGCCGGCTGCAGCGAGTGCCGTGGGACGCCCGTAACCAGGGTCTGCTCGGTGCCTGGGAGGTGCTGGGGCAGGTGAAGAGGAAAGCTGGAGGCCAGTGAAGAGCTTAGGCAGCGCTGGCAGCATGCAGGNCATATCGCAGCAGGGACGTTGTCCCCACGGCTCAGCACCAGACCCAGGGGGAAGTGCTGGGTGTTGGCTGACGCTTCTTGGCCCGTCTCCCATCTCCTGCTTCTCCGGGGGGACTGGCAGCACACCCCGAGCCGGATAGGCGGGGAGAGGAGCCAGCTCTGGCTCCCGAGGGGGCTGAGGCCGCCGCGCAGGGGCCAGCCTGTGTTACCGGGACAGCTGCTGCGGGCTCAGCGGCTTAAACTGCAGCGGGCAGGGATCAAGGGTGGACATTTGGGAAGGTTTCTGCACGTAGGAGGATGAAGGGTGGGAAGAGCTCCCCTCGGGGTGGGCTATCTGCTGGGCTCCTCTGGTTCGTGCCGTGGGTGGGAGACTGACCCGCAGGCCCACAACAAACACCTCTGAACCATCGTTAGAGGAATACGCAACCTCTTAAGTCTTAACCCAAGAGGGAAAGGTGTCAAAGCCTGGGCAAGGTGGGGATGCGCAGAGCCAGGCGTGGGACAGGCAAGTGCAGCGACACACGTGCTGAGCTCTGCTAGGGCTGGGGACGCCGGCTGCAGCGAGTGCCGTGGGACGCCCGTAACCAGGGTCTGCTCGGTGCCTGGGAGGTGCTGGGGCAGGTGAAGAGGAAAGCTGGAGGCCAGTGAAGAGCTTAGGCAGCGCTGGCAGCATGCAGGTAGCAGGCAGCGATACCAACCTGTGGCAGAGGAGCCCAGGGTGCGTCCAGGGTAAGCTGTTAGCAGGGGACACGGGGAGAGAGAAAAGGTACCGTGAGTCGAAGGAGGGACGCGGCTGCCTGGGTCTGGCCCAGGCCGAGGAGGGAGCTGAAGGCTGGCCCCGGCCTTCTCGAGGGCAGGAAAAGACAGCGGCGGCCACATTCCCAGCAGGAGAGAAGGAGTTACAGTCTGTGAGCAACGAGACCCGCAGCTACCGGGACAAGCACTGAACCTCAGTCTGCCCTGCACACCGGGGACGTGGCTTGGGGGAGCAGCCCCAGGAGAGCGGCCGCGGCTGAGACAGCACCCCAACCCTCCCGCCCCGCTTAGCGGAGTTACTGCCTTCCCCAGCAACGTTCACCGAGCGAAGGGAGCACAACAAGCCACGGTTAGGACAGCAACCAACCCCGACAAGTGTCCTGACCACCCCAGTGGCGTGGTTACCCGTGTCCAGCCCTAGGGTGTCTGGTGATGGCAACCGGGGGGTCATTCCTTACACAGGCATGCTAATCAGCACATACACAGTAATTAGGGTCACCAGCATGCACCGCAAACTGGAATGACTTCACAGCAAGCTGCCCATCACCAGACTGGGAGAGTCGCTCGCGCCTGAGCGAGGGACAGTCCCTACGGGGTGGCCCTGCTGTGGCCAAGCACACAGGCGGACTCAGCGGAGCGCACACACCCCAACGCGGGATGGCAGAGCGGGGATAAGGGAGGGTGGCAGGTGGGGGACGGGAGACGGCACCTGCCCGGCTTAAACACGTTGCAAGCAGAGGGTGTGGGGTGAGTTTTCTGGGATGCCCCCCAACAATCTGGAGCGTTAGGTTGACGGTAGCAGCCGCAGCTCGCCTGGGACAGGTGGCACTCATCTACACGGGTGTTTTTGCGAGCTGCGGGGAGCAGAGGGGCTCCTTGGATTACACCGGCTGGTGTGCGCGAGCGGAGCCGATGGGAAGGGAGACAAAATGGAGGGCTGCCGTGTAATGGAGGGGCGAGGGCGCTTGCGACGGAACCCCTCTATATTGGCTTACACCTCCAAAGGTCACACATATTCCATGACAGGCCTGCCCTGACGCTCTCCCAGCTGTCCCGCTCCTNGGGGCTCCTTGGATTACACCGGCTGGTGTGCGCGAGCGGAGCCGATGGGAAGGGAGACAAAATGGAGGGCTGCCGTGTAATGGAGGGGCGAGGGCGCTTGCGACGGAACCCCTCTATATTGGCTTACACCTCCAAAGGTCACACATATTCCATGACAGGCCTGCCCTGCCGCTCTCCCAGCTGTCCCGCTCCTCCCAGCCAGCTGAGCTGGCCTCCCTCCGGCCTCCCCGCCGCCATGGGGGTGGGTGCAGGAGGAGAGGTGGGGGACATCTCCTGGCTTGCAGGGGCACCACCGATGCGATGAACCCACGCAGGACAGGGCCACCATGCAGAGGAAGCAGCCGAGAAGGCTCCCTCCGCCCCACCATAACCTCACCTGCCTTGTAAAGTCAAGGGGCTCCCTGGGCCAACCCTGTAACTAATTTGAAGGTTTCTCTAATTACACTGCTAACGAGGAACTGGGACAAAGCTGGATCTGTGGGTATTAAAAGCAAGCTGCTGGGCTTCAGATCTCTAGGCTGAAGTTGTACGTGGTGGGATGTGGTGTCAGAGGTGCTCAGGGAGTATGGGGGCAGGAGAAACATCTCTGATGGTAGCATGGCCAGGGCCTATCCTGGCTGTGACAAGGGCTGCAGGCAGCGCAGCATCCGTGTGCCCACACCCACTCTGTGAGGCGGGTACCAGGGAGCTGTGACCGTGGGTCACTGGCCCTGGGATCACAGCCGTGCTGCTGCATGGGTGCCATGAGGGACACGACAGGGTCTGCTGGGCGCTCCAGCTGGGAGCCGGCCGGGGGGGCTGTCGGCCGAGGGATGGCCGCTCCTCGTGGTGAAGGAGAACTGTGGAGTGTTGGGAGGTGAGGCTGGAACCCCAGGAGTGGCTGTCTGTGGTGAGCCCTGCTCAGGAGCCGGATTTGAGGGCAGCCTTGGACTGGTGAAACACAAGGGCTGGTGGTCGTTCCCTCAGGAGCTGGGAAGGAGGAAGCCAGCGGGGGCCTGAGAAACACTTGTTTCCTCCCAAAAAGGGAGCAGGGATGTGGCTGCTTGGGTACGGGATGGCCGAAGGGCAGGGCGGGGTGTCCTGAGCAAGGAAACGGGCTGTGCACTGAGAACTGAGGCTGGGGGCTGCATCCTCTGGCAGCGAACAGCAACGCGAGGGATAGAGGCTGGGAGCCCAGCAGCTGCCCCTGTAACCCCAACTGTTCTCCTAAGCAGCGTCCCAGGTTGAGCTGCCAGTAAATGCAGATGCTTGCACTGCCACCAACGCAGGCCAAAACAGCTTGGAGAGGAGGCTGGGGTGTTGCTGAATCTGTGAGCTCCAGGACGGGGGCAGCTGGGACAGGGCACGGCTGGGCTGTCCTCGGTTGCATGGTGCCACGGCTGAAGAGGCTGTGGGGATGCGCACCAGGGCGCCAACACTGCGGCTCCGGGGGCTCCGATCCAGGGCACACGGCAATGCTGTGCCGGCTGCCTGAGGGGGGAGGACTGGCTGTGGGACACCCCTCCCGTGCTGGCTGTGGCATGGCGTGTTGCTGTGCCCCCCGACCCCGGTTACCCTCCCAGACGGCAAGTGCATAGCGGTCCCCAGCAGCGCAGAGCGAGGCAGGTGAAGGCAGCAAGGTGGAACTGGCTGCGGGAGGCAGCTAGGCACGGCTCGTCTTTTACGAGACTTACGAATGCCCCCTCCAGAGCCCCTGCGGGTGGGTCGTGGGTGATGCCCAGGGTGCTCTGTGTCTGGAGGGGACAGGACCTGAGCTGGTGATGAAGACTACAGCCCTGTCGCTGCCCCGTGGGTCCCCCGTGCTCCCCACTGGCTCTAAGCTGGAGATGGGCTGGCTGGGTGGGTATGGAGATGGTTGAGCCTGCTTACAAAATGTCTGACATGGATTAGGCTGCAGCAGGGCTGCCTGTAAAACAGGGGTCTGCTCCAAAGCGATGTGTCTGAGGGGTTTGCCCAAGTGAACACGGCATCCCTGCGCTGGTGGAGCAGAGCCCGGCTGCAAAAGGAAGGTCTGTGCGGAGGATATATCCAGGTCCTGTCTTGCCAGGAGGGAGGGCATGGCTCCGGGGTGTGAGAGGCTGGAAACCTGGGGAGGGAGGCAGACCTTCAGGGCAAGGAGGCTGATGTGGGCATGAGCCCTGGGACAGAGGCAGCAGGGACTCAGCACCCCCTGCCTGCCCAGCCAAGGCACAGGGAGCATCTGGGCAGGGCTTGGGCAGGGGCTCACACGAGAGTTACCCTAGTGAGCAGGGACCTTGGGCTTGAGCCATCTGTGCTTGGAAAACGAGGCTGCGTGTGTCCTATGGGTCACAAGAGCTTCCCGTAGTTTGTGAGCATCCTGGGGCCTCTCGTACTTGCCTCTTCTGGAGGGACGTGTGTGCTGCCGGGGCTCCGCCTGAGCCACTGCCTGTGGCCACACGGACCTGCGCGCCTGATCCAAAGTGTCTGTAGTTGCCAACGGGTGGGAACTCTAACTCCCAGGATGAGGGAAGGCTGCCCAGCTTGAGGGATACCCTGCCCGCGCGGCTGTGTCCCATACTGAGCAGGAAGGATGCCAGCTCCAGCCACCCCCAGGAAACTCATCTCCAGCCTTGAGAGGTCCTAAGCTTCCTTGCCAAGCCTGTTCCACTGGGCCGTGATCTCTGCTTGGCACGGGTACAGGGCATTGATGCTGAGCAGGTGGAGGACCCGAAGCAGGCAGGGTTCAATGCTCAGCCTACACAGATGGTCCTGACAGCAGATGGGCTAAGGCAGATGCAGGAATGCCTGCCGCTGGGTTCACTAGGGCATGTCCTCTGAGCCCAGCATGTTCATGGCCTTCTTGGGAAGCTGCAAAGGAAGACAAACTATCCGAGCCTTTCCACGATCCGCTCTCTCCGCTGTTATCTGCATCTCAATGACCCGATGGCGCCCCATGCCCGTGGCGTTACCTGTGATCTCGTGCTGCCTCAGCTCGTTGTATCTGTAGGACTGCTCCAGAGGCTTGATGGAGGAGTGGTAGATCTTCCTCAGCCGCTGCAGTACCCCTGCAGGGGCAGAAGCGTGCGGGTGGGTGAAAGGCAAACCCTACAGTGCCCTGGCCCAGTCCCTCCTAGGTAAGCTGCTGGGTATTCCCTGCAGATCTTGAGGGTGACTCAGCTGTGGATCAAGGGACTTGGCTCACAGTTGAAGTCTTGGCCAAACTGATCCCAGTCACGAATTTTGATGCCCCTCCCTGCTAATGTTTCCTGCTGGGCACTGTCCCCATCGGCTGCTGGTCTTGCACGTGCCAGCAGCTGATGGAAGGAACATCTCTCATTAATGCTGTTTAGTACTTAACACTCGTGATCTCAAAAGCCCTCCACCACGGTGCCAGGGACCCATGGCACAGCCCCTAAGCTGCTGGCCAGAAGGAAGAAGGAGCTTTTTCCACGACAGCTTTTATCACTTTCTTTCCAGTCCAGACTGCCCATGGGGCCAGCGGCAGCAAGATTTATAATAGCAAAACCCAATAAATAATTGGAATAAAAATCTGAACTCCTTATTACAAGTTGTCCTGGGTTTCTCTGGGCAGCAGTGTGGCTCGGGCTGATTCACCATCTGCGTTTCCCAGCCTCTCTGCCTTCCTAATTCTTGTAGGGCCTTGGGGCTGTCTGAAAATACCTAAAGTATGTTAACCCAAGAGCACCAAAAGGGCTGTTACCAGAGATATTGGTGTTGGGGGGCCTAGAAGAAGTAAGGTTAAAACTGAAACCTCTCTAGGGAAGGGAAATCCCATCCGTGCTCTGAGTGAGGAGAACGGTGAGGCACCTGTCCTGCAGGGACTGCCTGGACCGAAGGAGCAGGGCATGCACAGCTGGGTGCCGCCCAGGCCCCCTCACCTGAGAAATCATCGGCAGGTTTGTCCTCGTTCAGCTTGAGAGTGCTCTCCAAGTGGGACCGGTCGCGCTTGGTCGGCTCACTGGCATCTTCAACCTCTTCTGGAGGAAAAGACAAGGAGACCTGTTAATGCTGGAGCTGGCGACCCCGCGCAGTTGCTCACGCAAGCTACTGCCGGGGAGATGGTGTGGGGGAGCGCGCACACCCCAAGCCCGCGGGCCCGTCGTGTGCCTCGGCAGCCACCGTCGTCTTTGGCATGCCACACGGTTTCTCTTTCGCAAAGGCTCCTGGAGGCTTGGCCAGGGCTGTGGCTGCCAGGGGAAGCATCTTGGGCAACTGCTTGGCTCTGAGGAGGTGCCGGCAAGGCAGGCATGCCGTGTCTCCCTGGGCGGGAGTGAGCGCCGGCCGCTCGTGGGGAATGCGAAGGACGTGCCTGGAAGGGGCTCCCGGGGCTGGGGTGTAGCGCGAGCACGCATGGCACCTGCTGCCTGACAGGACCCCTGCCTGCCCCAATGCTTCCCCCAGCAGCTGCAGCTCCTCCAGGGCTAAGCCTCGGCTGCAAGCACGCTGTGCCTCTCTGTCTGTCCACCCCCCCAAAAAAATTACGCGTTTAGCCAGAGACATGAGGATGTGCGAGGCTGGGGCTGGCTCTGGAGAGAGCAGCCAGCCTGACCCATCCTGGCTGCCTCGCCTTTGCCAGCGGGGTCCTTCCCTCCCACTTCTCCCACCTCTGCCCCCATATCGGGCTGGAGCACTCTATGCGGGGCCCTGTCTCGGGGTGGCCGTGGGGACTCCACGTCTCCAGGCCGGGCCTGGGGAGCGTGAGGCAGCTGCCTCTGCCTGGGGTAGGTACCTCAGTGTCCCTGAGACAGGGGCGTCCTCACTGTGGAGGTGCTGGCACATCAAGGGCCCCATGCAGCTCTATGTGCTTTTTGATACCGGGAGCTGGGTCGGGCTTTAGTGGGGGTTTGGGAATAGGTCTGGGGACAGATGTGTGCTGGCTGGCTGGGCTGGGGATGCCTGGGCCAAGCGGGGCACCGCAGAGCCCTGGGACTGCGTCGAGTGTCTACCGAGGATTGGGCTGAGGAAGACCTTTTGACTTGCCAAGTAAAGCCACAGAGACCAAACTGGGTTTTTCTTTCGGCAGAAATGGGAACTTTTTTTTCAGCTGGGACGTTACAGATGAAAGCAGAAAGAGACTCAGCTGGGTCCGAAGGTTGCTGCCCAACCCGTGGGCCAAAGTCCGCAAGTGTTTCTAGGAAATCATGGTGGGGGTGTCCCTTTTCCTTAGCTAGCCTTTCACTGACTGAGCGTGGCCGGAGCCGGTGCTTTGGCAACTCGTCAGTCTGAATTAGCTCTTCACACCTTCTCTAAAAGGCAAGGGCTGGTGAACAAGAAACTCACGAGCCCGGGCAGCATCCTGCGCTTGCACCAAGAAAGCTGGGGCTCTGGAGGACTCTGAGGGTGGCGGATAAAGAGCCTTTAAGAGGTCTGTGGGTGCTGAAAGGGGGCTGGGTGTTAAAAATCTTATCCGTGTCCACAGCCCAGAGGAAAAATCATGGGCTTAAAGCGCAGCGAGGGAAATGTTGGACAGCTTTGGTATCGCTGTGATGAGCGCCTGCATCGCAGGTGTCCCCGGGCTCCTGCCCATGCCCTTGATGCCCGCAGCCGGCCCAGCCGTGCAGCGGTTAGGGGCAGGCGCGGGAAGCACAAGCGTTAGGAGAGGGCCATGCACTAGGTGCGGTTTAATGTGCCAAGCTCAGCTCCGCTGGGGGTTGATAGTAGGTCACTCTCGCCGCTACAGCACACCGACAAGAAAAGACTCCAACCTATCTGGCTGTGCCGGAGCTCGGCAGCAGCTGGGTGGGAGCTGTGGCCAGGTGGGCTCTCTGTTTCTGCCAGCAATGGCTTGTCAGCCGGTGGGTCCTCTGTTGCCGGTGGGTTTTTCACCACTGCTGGAGGGTCTTCTGCCGCCAGTGGGTTTTGCACTGCTCTTGGTGGGTTTTGCACTGCTCTTGGTGGGTTTTGCACTGCTCTTGGTTGGTCTTTCACCACTGCTGGTGGGTCTTCTGCTGCTGGTAGGTCTTCCACCACTGCTGGTGGGTTTTCCACCGCTGCCGGCGGGTCTTCAGCTGCCGGTGGGTTTTTCACCACTGCTGGTGGGTCTTCTGCTGCATCCCCACAGGGTGGGTGATGGCAGATGGCAGGGCTATCCCTGGGTTCTCCTTTGCCGGCAGCTGCTGGTTTGCCATGGCTCTTTCTGCCAGAAGCGCTGGCCACTTCCTTGTCGCTCCCTTCAGCTCTGTTCTCTGGCCCTACTAACCCAGCACCATCTTCCTCAGACTCTTCCTCCTCCGACTCTTCCTCCTCCGACTCTCCCTCCTCCTCGGACTCTCCCTCACCTCCATCTTCCTCTGACTTGCCATGTTCATCTTCCTCAGACTCCCTCGGCTCGTCATCTTCCTCTGAGCTCTGCTCGCCCCCTTCCTCTCCGTGCTTGGGAGCAGACACTGCTCTTTGCTCCTCCATTTTCTCTTCCCCAGGCTGCCCTTGCTCCTCAGAGGCTCCTTTCTTGGCGCCAGGCTCCTCATCCTCCCAGGCACGGAAGCCATCTTGTGGGCCAGGCCCACCATTCCCTTCGTGATGCGCTGCCTCAGGGGTGCCCGACGTGGCGTCCTCCCCTGGGCCCTGTGCCTTGCTGGGCCCCTCCTGGCCCTTCTCCACGGCGGTGTCCTCCATCTGGCCGGCCCCTGGCCCCAGGTCCCCGCTCAGGCCACCCGCAGGCTCTTCCTCCCCCTCTCTGCGTCTCTCCTCGGCGGCACCAGGCAAGGAGGCATTGGCAGGGCCGCCATCTTTGTCCTCCTCAGGGCTGCCATCAGCTGCTTTCTCCTCCAGCCTGGGCTCTGCAGCTGGCAAGGGGGTTTCGGCAGCACCGCCGACATGGTCCGTGCCGGGGGCGTGTGGCTCTAAACGATGAGAACAGCTCAGTCAGTCTTACCCGCGCCAGCACGCGGCTACCGGGACACCCGCCGGCCCCCCATCAGTGCCGGGGCGGGGGGCCCTGAGGGAGGATTTGTGGCTGTTACCAAGAGGTTTAAACTCTTTCCTAAACCTTCTCTAGTTCCAGCTCAATTTTCTGTCCCCGTTGCAAAAAGCTGGCTGTGAAGAGGTGTTTGTGGGGGGCAAAGCTGATGCTAGCAGGGGACCCTACAGCCGCACCGGCCATGGCTGCCTGGGGCCGTGGTTGCCACCCGGTGTGAAGCGCTGCAGGAAGGCAGCAAAGCAGCCCTAAAAAACAGAGGGGAAAAGAATAACAAAAAGCGTAGCTCAAGGGGCCACGGGCACTTGGCAGGTTAAAAGGGTCCTTCCTTAGCCCTGCCTTGGGGAGCACCGCACCGGCCGCGGCGGGTAGCGGGGCGAGGAGGAGGAGGAGGGGGCGAGGGGGTGGAAGCAGTGAGGGGCTCCCCGGTGCGGGCTGTGCCTTTCCACGGGCAGGGCCTGACCCCGGCAGCGGGGCTCGGGAGCTATTTATTGAGAGCATCCCTTCACTAGGAAAGCATTTGCCGCGTTGCGCGGCTGGCGGGGACACAATGAGTTTGTTCTGCAGCCTGGGAGAAGTCATCCGTATTTTCCATAGGCCTCCAACTGCAATTTAACATTAGTCAACGGGTGCCAAAAATAAAAGATCATCGGCCGTACTGTCTCCGTTACAAACAGTTGCTGCTAGTCTAAATAATCCCCCGAAACGTCTAATGCCTGCATACCAGGGAAGTGTTTCAGAGGAAAATAATTCCTTTGTACTCCAGCTGGCAAGCAGATGCCAACCAGGAAAAAATGCCACCTCCACCCAGGCTGCGGGGAGGAAAGCGGGCAGCACCGGGCACGGGCAGCCCTCTCCTCCAGCTCCCGCACTGGGGAGGTGGGGCTGTGTGTCCTGCGGAGCATCGGCAGGGCATTGCCGGCCTCGGCAAAGCTGCGGCACTGGGGCTCGCTGGGCTTGGCCGTGGGGGACCGTGGTGGCCGAGCACAGGAAGAACTGAGCCACGGTCAGGGCTGTGCCAGCCCCAGACCACTCAAGCCAGTTTGCCGTGGCCAGGGATGCTGGGCAAGTGGTTGCATGTCTATCCATGCTGGGGCCGGCGGTGCTGTTAGATAGGAGTCCAGCGGGAGGCTTACACCGGGGCACGAGCCGTGCCAGCGGCAGGAGGCTGGGAGGGACAGGCTGCGCCTCAGCTGCCAGGGTTTCCAGTCACTCTTACAAGCAGCCTGGCACGGTTGAGCTGCTGCCGCCGTCGCCGCGGCCCCTCACTCTGCCAAAACCAGATGCGCGGGTCACCCTTGCTCTGCCCTCGCCGTCCTCCCCTGTCCTTTGCTGGCACGCGGCTCGCAGGTGCCTCCAGGCTCCCAGTCCCGCTCCCAGCCGGAGCGAGATAGGTCGCGGGCAGCTCCTGCCCGCCTCCCTCCCCCCCGGAGCACCCCTCTCCTTTGGGTCACCTTCCTGCAGGACCCCTCAGGTTGCGCAGCCTGCCAGAAGGCGCTTGAATGCGGCTGTGCTACAGCTGACCTGCAAAAAGCCCCGGGCAGCTGGGGGCCAGCGTGTCCCTGCCTGGCCCTGGTGGACCTGGAGACCAGCCTGGGTCTCCTGAGGGTCCTCTCTGGGGACGGGGATACTCTCAGCTTGGCCTCAAAACCGCCGGTGACCTGGAGGGCTGGGAGGGGATCGTGGCTCCTCAGGCGGGCATTTGGAGAGGGCGAAGGTGGGGTCGGGGGAAGACGACCAGGCTGAGGAGCCCCTGCGCATCCCGAGGGCTTTGTCCGGGGTCTGTGTGTCCCCTCTGACCCAATGCAGGGGACAGAGGGACTGACCCATCACGGCCAAGCACTNGCACCGGCCATGGCTGCCTGGGGCCGTGGTTGCCACCCGGTGTGAAGCGCTGCAGGAAGGCAGCAAAGCAGCCCTAAAAAACAGAGGGGAAAAGAATAACAAAAAGCGTAGCTCAAGGGGCCACGGGCACTTGGCAGGTTAAAAGGGTCCTTCCTTAGCCCTGCCTTGGCGAGCATCGCACCGGCCGTGGCGGGTAGCGGGGCGAGGAGGAGGAGGAGGGGGCGAGGGGGTGGAAGCAGTGAGGGGCTCCCCGGTGCGGGCTGTGCCTTTCCACGGGCAGGGCCTGACCCCGGCAGCGGGGCTCGGGAGCTATTTATTGAGAGCATCCCTTCACTAGGAAAGCATTTGCCGCGTTGCGCGGCTGGCGGGGACACAATGAGTTTGTTCTGCAGCCTGGGAGAAGCCATCCGTATTTTCCATAGGCCTCCAACTGCAATTTAACATTAGTCAACGGGTGCCAAAAATAAAAGATCATCGGCCGTACTGTCTCCGTTACAAACAGTTGCTGCTAGTCTAAATAATCCCCCGAAACGTCTAATGCCTGCATACCAGGGAAGTGTTTCAGAGGAAAATAATTCCTTTGTACTCCAGCTGGCAAGCAGATGCCAACCAGGAAAAAATGCCACCTCCACCCAGGCTGCGGGGAGGAAAGCGGGCAGCACCGGGCACGGGCAGCCCTCTCCTCCAGCTCCCGCACTGGGGAGGTGGGGCTGTGTGTCCTGCGGAGCATCGGCAGGGCATTGCCGGCCTCGGCAAAGCTGCGGCACTGGGGCTCGCTGGGCTTGGCCGTGGGGGACCGTGGTGGCCGAGCACAGGAAGAACTGAGCCACGGTCAGGGCTGTGCCAGCCCCAGACCACTCAAGCCAGTTTGCCGTGGCCAGGGATGCTGGGCAAGCGGTTGCATGTCTATCCATGCTGGGGCCGGCGGTGCTGTTAGATAGGAGTCCAGCGGGAGGCTTACACCGGGGCACGAGCCGTGCCAGCGGCAGGAGGCTGGGAGGGACAGGCTGCGCCTCAGCTGCCAGGGTTTCCAGTCACTCTTACAAGCAGCCTGGCACGGTTGAGCTGCTGCCGCCGTCGCCGCGGCCCCTCACTCTGCCAAAACCAGATGCGCGGGTCACCCTTGCTCTGCCCTCGCCGTCCTCCCCTGTCCTTTGCTGGCACGCGGCTCGCAGGTGCCTCCAGGCTCCCAGTCCCGCTCCCAGCCGGAGCGAGATAGGTCGCGGGCAGCTCCTGCCCGCCTCCCTCCCCCCCGGAGCACCCCTCTCCTTTGGGTCACCTTCCCGCAGGACCCCTCAGGTTGCGCAGCCTGCCAGAAGGCGCTTGAATGCGGCTGTGCTACAGCTGACCTGCAAAAAGCCCCGGGCAGCTGGGGGCCAGCGTGTCCCTGCCTGGCCCTGGTGGACCTGGAGACCAGCCTGGGTCTCCTGAGGGTCCTCTCTGGGGACGGGGATACTCTCAGCTTGGCCTCAAAACCGCCGGTGACCTGGAGGGCTGGGAGGGGAGCGTGGCTCCTCAGGCGGGCATTTGGAGAGGGCGAAGGTGGGGTCGGGGGAAGACGACCAGGCTGAGGAGCCCCTGCGCATCCCGAGGGCTTTGTCCGGGGTCTGTGTGTCCCCTCTGACCCAATGCAGGGGACAGAGGGACTGACCCATCACGGCCAAGCACTATGGCAACCTCAGCGCCCGCCATGAGCCATCTCTTATGGGAGAAGGGAAATATTCCCCAGGCGCTCCAACTGGGATGTTCCTTCTGATGTGCTGGTAATGGGCTTTATTTCCTGTGACCTTCAAGGTCTTATACAAAGTCCCTCTTCCCTCTCCACCTCCTTCTACCTCCTGTTTCCCCTACATGGTCTCCAAATCCACGGCACAGCGAATTGTGCTGATCTGCAGATGGCCGGCCGATGAGCAGCGAAATGGGCCGAAGGTTACGGGCTTAACACTCTCCATGCGTCCTCCGGAGGCTAAAAATACGGCCCGGCAACTGTACGGGGGAATCAGAAGGAGCAGCTCGGCAGGGTGCGGACGGCGAAGCACCAGCACCCTCGGCCGCTGGCCCCGGCCCCTCAACCTGCTGCCAGCCAGGGGTGATGTCCGTCCGCACCTGGGGCCCGTCCTGCGGGTCCCCACGAGCTCCGGGAAGGAGCAGGGACAGCCACGTTGTAAAGTGACACCGGGATTTCCCTTGTTCACGCCCGGCATTGTGCCAAGCGGCCGGGTGGCACCAGAGAGGAGCCCTTGCCCTGCTCGCCTTTGGGACCTGACCTCCCAGAGGGTTCCTGGCTTGTGCTGCCCCTGCCTGCCCCGCATCTCGCACCCGTCTGCAGGGCTGGGAGGGCTGTCAGGGCTGTCAGCTGCCTGGGGACCATTTCCCCAGCGGTGACAGCACTGCAGGGCACAGCTATGGGGACGGAGAGCTCATGACGGGGCCCCGCATGCCACGGGATGCCAGCGCTGGTTTGCGCCCAGGAAAAGCCCGACTGGAAAGGTTGGGGATGGCTCCCGGGGGCTGAACGTCGCCCGGCCACGGCGTCCCCTCCACCCCACACAGGGCTGTACAGAACGGCAGCGCCCCGGCGCCGGAATGGGTCCTCCAGAAGGGACGGTCCCCGAGGAGCGCTGGGGCTGGGCACAGCTGGGAGGGACAGATGGGCACAGGTGGCCCTGGGACGGACGCTCTCCCCCGCCACCAGAAATAGGAGCCCTGAGCGTGGGGCCTGTGATGCGCAGTGCCGCGGGGACGGCTTTCCGCACGCCCCCTTCCCCTGCCTGGATCTCAGCCCCTGCGGCGCACGGGGCAGTTGTCCACAGGCTCCTGCGAGTCCTCCTCCTGCCTTGTCCTCCCGGTGAGGTTTTGGGGGGAGCTTGCAGCCCAAACCTGCCTGTCCCTTCCTTTCCTGGGAAAGGCAGGGCCGAAGGAAGCCCGAAGGCTGTGCTTTGCCCTTTGAAACCTCTCAGAAAGTGGCTGGACCCAAAGGAGCTGACAGCGAGGGTCGGCCCCTGCCTGCCCCGGCCATCGGCTGCTGCGTGAGGGTCCGCCGGGGAGGGGGTGCAGCGCCTGGGGTCACGATGCTCCGTGCTGCTGCCAGCCGGCAGCCTGGCTGCTGGAAAAAGTAAGTCGAGGCGGATTAGCCCCATGAGCCTGACCTTTCTGCAACCAGTAACCCTTCCCAGGCGGGACGCAGGACAAGGGGAGCCCAAAGCGGGGGCCGTGCCCCCGACCCAGGCTCAGGCCCAGTGCCCCAGCCTTGCAGCCCACCCCGGGTGCTTGGCCAGAGCGCGGCAGAGGACGGCATCTCCTCCCTGCTCTTCCCGTGCCGCAGTGTCCCACTCTGTGCCATCCCGGCAGAGCCCGGCACCGCTGCTGAGCCCTGCGGCGGGAGTGCCCGGTGCTTTATCACCCTTCGGCAGCTCCGATGGCCAAGCCAGCGCAGCAGGCACCAGGGCAGGCGGGTTTGGAGCCGGCCAGGCCAACACCGTCACCGACTGGGAGGGGAAGGTGTCCCAAAGTGGCTCAAGAAGCCGAGAGGACACAGGCACAGAGGCGGCCGAGCATGGCTCTGGCGCTCCAGACCCTCATGCACCCCAAAGCCCGGGACGCCCAGCCGCAGCATCCTGTCCCAGAGGCTTTACGATGCCAAGGCACCAGCAGAAAGCAAGTGTCTTCCAGTTTTTCCAATGCAGAGCCCAGCAGGGGTATAGGAAACAGCTTTGTCAGACTAACTTGACCTCATTTGTGGAGGATGTTTTAAGTTTAGTTGAAAAAAAATATAAATTGATTTGATTTCTAGAAATAGTAAGCTAGAACTGCATGATATTTTGACTAAGACAGGGTAAAGACACTTCACCAGGATGCACCAAAGGGATTAAAACCAGGCTTGGAGCTTTCTAAATTTAGAGATGAAAACGGGGATCGCTTCTGCGGGGCAGTTCTCTTTTACTGTCTTACCGCAAGGTGCCCACCCTAAAGATCTCGAAAAAAGCCTGAGCTCTCCACTTGCAGAAGACACCAAGATCAGGGCGCTGGAAGATGAAGCAGCCACGATGCCCCAGCCGGGGAGATCTGGTAAGCGAGCAGGCAGCGAGAAAACAGCGTGTATTTTGGCACAGGCAGCCGGCACGCTGTACGTCGAGGACCATCTCCCCGTGTGCCCCTCGTGGGGCCCGCAGCCCAGAGGGATGCCGAAGGGCGTGAGGGAGCGCTGTGCCACGGCTGGGCCTGGAGGAGCCCCTTCCGCCAGAGGAGCGATGCCTGCGGGCTCACGCTGGCCCCGTCCACGGGCCTTCAGCGATGCGAGGCTTCACCAACCCACCCCAGGGCTGCCCCGCGGGCCCCAGGGCATGTCCGCCATGCACTCCATGCAAGTCTTCCCTGGTGAAGACTCCGCATCCCTCTTCTTTGGGCATCCTGAGGATCCCTGATCACCTGGGCGGTACAGGGAGAACCCTTGGACTTGGATTTCAATGCCTGATGATCTGTTGCCCCATAAGATCCTCAAACCCATGGGAATGTCCGGGCAGAGACGCTGCCTGGCCCTGACAAGCAGCAGTGCCCAGCCCCGAAGGTCTCCTCCGCAGCAGGATAGGGGATCCCAGCTCAGCCGCCTTACGGGGACGGGGCCGCACAGCTCCAAGCCCTTTCCACAGCGTGCCCCACGAGCGGGGAGGCGGGCAGGGTCGAGCCATGAGCCCAACTGGCACCGCAGCCGTGCTGCCGCTGCCAATGCCCCAGCCTGGCTGGGGGTGCCCGGCCGGAGACTCCCCAGCCCCTCCGCCAGCCCCTGCCGGCACACGAGCTCACTGGCTTCCTCGGGCTATCGCTTACAAGGGAAATGTCCCCAGGGGCCGAAAATAGCCCAGCAGAGCCCTGCCAAGGCACCAGCACCCTCTGCTATTCCTGCAGCACCCAGGGAACGGGCAATTTTCTGAGTGATTCGGTCACCCTTGGACCCGCCGGCTGAGCTGATGTTTCGGCACCCCGGTGAGCCTGCGCTCCCAGCACAGGGAGCTGGCGCCTGCGTGGGGCTGGCAGGTTGGCGAGCAGGGACACGGTGGGGACGCGGTGGGGACATGGGGACTTGGCGAGAGCACAGTCCACCACGCGTTGTGGCTGGGCGCAGCGCAGCCCTCACAGCCCCGCGCGGTCGCGCGGGGACCCGCTGGTGCCCCTGTGCCACCAGGGCTGTGCCCAAGCGAGGCGTCCCAGCCGTCCCACCCAGCTGGCTGTCACCTGCACACCAGGCCAAGGATGGCTGCTGGGAGAGGGTGTCACAGAGCAGCCAGCCTGCCCGACATCCACCTTGCTTTGCAGAGAGTTGGGGTGCCCGTGGGGGCTGGGATCTCTTGCGGGTGAGGTACCAGGGATGTGACAGGGCTGTAGGTGACTGAGATCTGTGGGTGGCTGTGGCACACCAAGCCCCTTGGCTCACTGTGGCCATGGCACCCAACAGCAATGGTGCCTGTGGTTGTGCCGACGCTGGGGGGTGCATGGAGGTGAGTGCAGCGGGGTGTCACTGGGACACAGAGCCTCCCCGCCTCTGGGGAAGCTCAGTACCCTGGGGGGCATTGGAGTGGGCTCCACCTCCCAGGACAGAACATCTTGGGGTGGGTTCCGTCACCTCAGGTGGGCTCGGGGCCCATGACGCAGCACCCATAGGTGAGCTGCAGCGCTGCCGGTCCTGGACTCCCCACCTTGACCATCCCAGGCAAATGCCCCCTGGGGTAATGAACCACCCCAAGATGCCACGAGGACACGGTGATGGAGCCTGTCCCAGGGTGACACCTCCCAGGCTGGAGCAGGACGAGGCGTCCCGGGGCAGTGGCCCGTGCTCGCTGTCACCAGGAGATGCGTGTGCCAGCCCCGTAGTGCCCCCTGCACTTGCTGCAGGAGCAGGCCAACGTGCCAGGGCTTTCCTCAACTCCTCGCGCACCTCGGAGGTGCTGACGTCACAGCCCGGCACAGCCCTCGCACTCAAATTCTTGATGGCTGCGGGGCCCAAAGGCTCCCCAGGGTGAAGCTGCCGAGCACAGTGCCTGGGCACTGCCCCACCAGTGTCCCCATGGCCCGTTCCCGGTGGCCGTGGGGACTTGCTGTGGCCACCCAGCCTGGAAGGGACGGCCAGGCTCTGCCCAAGGCGGAAGTGTGGGGAGACCCGTCCCCCACGCAGGGCAGCGACGGAGCAGCAGGCGAGCACCCTCACCCTGAGCCATCGCCTGGCCCTGCAGCGGGTGCTGGCCCCTGCCAGGGCTCCCGGCTGCTCCGGGAAGCTTTTCCAGCCGCAGCCGTGTGGGCTGTGGGCCATTTTGACCGGGGCTACACGAGCATGGGCGCAGGGCTCTTGCCACCCCACTCCCCGCCTCTGGGAGCGGTGACAGGGTCCCAGCGGCCCCAGGCATCACCAAACCCCCTGGAAAACCCCCTGGGTGCTGCCGCCCTGGCAGTGTGTCCCGGCCGGGGAGCCAGGTGACTCCGCACCCTCACAGCCAGCCACGGGGACCCCCGGGGACATGACAGTTCCCCTGCCGGTGGCATCACTGCTGGAAGGGGATCCAGCTTTGCGCAACCCCCGTGTGTCCCCGTCCTCCCTCCTGGAGGGACACCGCAGCCAGAAACCCAGCCGGGCTCAAGCAAACTCCGGCTGCATCCGCTCAACCATGTGGGGCAGTGACCCTCCGCCTCCGCACTCAGCCGTTACCCACAAAAACGAGCAGCTTCACCCTGGGGATCCCCCATTGTGCCAAAATGGGGTCAGGATGGTTAACCTGCCCACGCACCTGTGCACTGGAGGAGCCACCCTGCCCTTGCCCTGAGGACGGCGCCCCTCCACGATGCATCAGTGAAGCTCCCAGTCCCCCACTGGGTCCCGCTCGCCTTCTCCTTGCCAAAGCGGTGGGTTACATGGGAAGACGAGGCCCAAAAATAGGAAGACAACCCCCTGTGAGCCACCTCCTGCACCCCAGAGGAGCTCGAGTCCGAGAGCCTGGCTTGGTGTCAAAGGAAAAGCAAAACTCATCTTGCAAAACCCCTGGTCCCCGCAGAGCAGCACCACGCCAGGAGATGCGCCGCTGCCTGCATCTTTTTCTCAAACCTACAGGTCCAGGGCAAAATACGGGAGCCCTCGATATGCAGGAGGTGCCGAGGGTAGGACTCAGGGGGCTCCAGCCGCCCCTCGGAGCCAGCTCTGGGGCTGCAGACCCCACCGCGCCTCCCAGCCCCGGATCCTCCGCCAAGATGGGGGATCCCGGCGCAGGGCCGAGCAGGGTGCTGGTGATGGGGTCCCAACGCCGTGCCCAGTCCCGTGGTACCACCCAGGCATCACCCCTTCCTGGGGGCTGCCGCTGCCAGCCTCGGCGCCAGCCAAGAGCTGGGCCACTGGTCGCCTGCCATGGTCACAAGCCCTCGATGTCCCACAGGGCCACCAGCCCAGTCCAGGGTGGCACCGGCCACCAGCCGTGCTCATAGAGGGCATTTCCATTCGTCCCGTCCCCAGACCCGACCCACGGCCCCATGGCGGTCACCCCTCCACCGGTGGGGTGCGGCGCTGGCCCCAAACCCCTTTTATTCGCAAGAATGTTCCAAGATGCCCTTAAAAGGCCAAAACTCGGCGGGGCCGGGGGTGCCGGGTGCTGGAAGGCGGCAGCTGCGGGTGCCCGCGCGCGGGGCCGCGGCGGCGCAGGGCCGGGGGGGCCAGGGCGGCTGCAGGGAGCACAGTGTCCCCTTACACGGCTGTTTCCATACTTAGCCGCCCCCCTCCCGGCAGCGCGGCCGCCAGAGCCCGGCCAGGCAGAGAACCAGCCCAAATTAACTCAAGGGCAAGCAAGGGTACCGGCGATGCCACCCCACCGCGTGGCCCCAAGGGACGCCCAGCTGGGGACAGGGGTGATCGGCGGGGATGGGACAGCTTGGGGAAGGGGGTCTGGGGGCCACCCCCTGGGGGTTCTTGCTTGGCAGGTCCTTGGGTGGGAGGGAGACCCCAGGGTGAACAGCCCACGCAGTCCTGCTCCGACCACAGGGCGCCCCAGTGCCCCGGCAGCCCCCCCGAGTCCCTGCAGCCCAAAATCGAGCCACCTCAGCACCACGGGTGCCACCGACCCTGGGACGCTGGCGGCAGCACGGGCCCTGTGCCTACCCTGGCTCCACAGGGGAGACCCCAGCCTGCGCCCCCACCTCTGGGCCCTCCTGGCCACGGCCCCCACCATGTTTCCCCACACATTTTTGGGGTGGCTCTGCAGCCCTGGCAGAGCTGGGGGGGGGCCCAGACAGCCATACGCCTGCCACCCCGTCCTGCTCCTGGCACCCACCCGGCCCTGGGGTGCAGGCTGGGTTCACCAGGCACCCCAGAGCCTCACCGGCACCCACAGCCCCAATGAGCACCCACAGCCCCGCCGGGCACCCACAGCCCATAGGCACCCATGGCCCCACAGGCACTCCCAGCCCCACGGGCACCCACAGCCCCATGGGGACCCCACAGCTCGATGGGGACCCACAGCCCTGTGGGGACGTCGCAGCCCCACAGGGACGCACAGCACCATGGGGACCCACAGCCCCACGGGGACCCACAGCCCCATGGGGGGACCCCGCAGCCCCACCGGTAGCTGCAGCTCTGCAGGCACCCACAGCCCCACAGGGACCCCACAGCACCACAGACACCCGCAGCCCTGTGGGGACATCGCAGCCCCACAGGGACCCACAGCCCCACGGCCACCCACAGCCCCATGGGGATTCACAGACCTGTGGGGACCCACAGCCCCATGGAGACCCTGCAGCCCCACGGCACCCCCCAGCCCCACGGGGACCCCACGGCCACCCCCAGCCCAGCAGGCAGCCGTACCTGCAGTGCCGAGGAGCAGCAGCGAGGCCACGCAGCAGCAGAGCAGGTTGAGGCCCTTCATGGTGGCTGACAGGAGCTCCCTGCCGCTCGCTGCCTCTATTTATACGGCGGCGGCGGGCGCGGGGCAGGGCAGGCAGGCAGGCAGGGCAGGCAGCTGCCCGCATGGCCAGCACAGATGCTGCCGCTGCCGCTCGTCCGCTCCCAGGGGGCCCTGGGGATGGGGACGGGGCACGGCAGCAGTGCCGCAGCACCGGGAAAGGCTCATGTTAGGGACGTGATGGCACGGGACCCCTCCTGGCGTGGGGGCCCTGGGGTGGCACGGCCCACGCAAGGTCACCGTCCCCGTCACAGCGTCCCGCTGGCACGGGGTAGTGGACCCCCTTAGGCTGCCCCACGCTCCTTTTGGGCTGGAGCGGGGTTTCATGGAGGGGGAGAGCCAAGCCCGACAGCACCGCAGTGTCCCCCCGCCCTCCCCAGAGGCAGGCGGCCCCGGGCACCTCATCTTGGGCTGATTTGGGCCCCCTCGAGCCACCACGGGTCACCAACTCCAGGCAATGCCATGCACAATGCCAGGTAACGGGACACATCCCCTCCACCCCGGGGGTGCCCCCATTGTCACCGGCACCGCGCCAGCAGCATGGCACAAGGGATGGCGGCGGCCAGAGGCACAACGTCGCCAGCTCCCGTCACCCTCGCTTGTAGGGGACGGCCACACCGTGCTGTCCCCAAAGCCTGGCTGCGGCAGAGTGGCCCCTGGGCTCCATCGCTGGAGGAGTCACTTTGGGGGGCCATGACCTGGGTTTTTCCTGGGGAAGGGGCCAGACTGGGAGGAAAGCAACAGCCCCTCCCCCCACAAGCATGGGAGCAGGGGGAGCCCCCAGCGCCGCCGTGGGGGTGGCGGGGAGGGGGCAACGGCAGCAGAGCAGGCAGGAGCCGGCCCTCGGCTGGGCACCACAGAGGGCACGGCCCCGGGGGATGCCGAGAAGTGGGTGCCCTGTGGGAAAAGACGGGTGCCACCCCCAAAAAACCACGGGGAGACGGCTGCCCCCACCCCAACAGAGCCACGAGGCAAGCCAACAGCCCCACGGAGAGCCGTGGGGGGAGACGGGCACCCGCCAAGCCATGGGGACACCCCCATCTCGGGGCACCGCAGGGGCTGTCCCCGGGGCAGGGGGACACCAAGCCTGACCCCGGCCCCCCACAGCCAAGCGGCCTCACTAAAACCAGTCCCACACAAACCCTCCCACCATCTCAGCGGCGAGCTGAGCCCCGAAACGCTCGTAGCACGTGCGGGCAGCGCCGGCAGGGCTGAGCCTTTAAATATAGCCCGGCCACTCAGCGGGAAACCTCGCCAGGGCAGCATCCTCCTGCCTTTGCCTCCTGCCCGTGATTCCCAACGCAGGCAGCGCTCCCTGCCCGCCCCACCAGGTCCCCTGAGAGCGACCCCGCAGGGGCCGGATCCGTCCCTGTCCCCGTCACCCCCACAAACGTTAACACCGGGACCGAGCTTCTAAAAAACCAAGTACAAACTTTATTTTGTTTCTTTACAAAGGCACGAGCCTCTTTTTTTTTTTNCCAAGCCTGACCCCGGCCCCCCACAGCCAAGCGGCCTCACTAAAACCAGTCCCACACAAACCCTCCCACCATCTCAGCGGCGAGCTGAGCCCCGAAACGCTCGTAGCACGTGCGGGCAGCGCCGGCAGGGCTGAGCCTTTAAATATAGCCCGGCCACTCAGCGGGAAACCTCGCCAGGGCAGCATCCTCCTGCCTTTGCCTCCTGCCCGTGATTCCCAACGCAGGCAGCGCTCCCTGCCCTCCCCACCAGGTCCCCTGAGAGCGACCCCGCAGGGGCCGGATCCGTCCCTGTCCCCGTCACCCCCACAAACGTTAACACCGGGACCGAGCTTCTAAAAAACCAAGTACAAACTTTATTTTGTTTCTTTACAAAGGCACGAGCCTCTTTTTTTTTTTTCCACTTTCTTAACAAAATAGAATAGCTTCTCAATCAACACAAAGACCTGAAAATCGTAAAAAAAATACAAAAAAAAAAATAGGGAAAGGAACCGAGAAACAGCTGCGGCTGGGGGGGAACCTACCAAATACCACCGAGGCTCTACACACGACTGGCCTAAAACCCTACAGCCGGGCGGGGGGCGGCGGGGCAGGGGGGGGATGCACAAAACGGGGACCCCCCCT
>VZSC01014418.1:0-14161 GCA_013398225.1 Steatornis caripensis
ACAGCGCAAGGTCACTTGCAAAGGGATCACCACCTACTCATGTGTGTAAAAAAAGATAAATCACATGTGTGTGTTTAACAGTCTAAATACTTTCTGGATTTAGGTGAGCCAAAGAAAGATTTAGGTATATATAAGAAGGCAAGACTCAAAATTTTTCTGTACATACTGATCTGAATGTCTTCCATATTCCTCTGCTGGACACTGAGGGTGCTGCTATGGTAGGTAAAAACAGTTAGCTAATTGACTCAAAGTGCACTCCAAATATTCTGTGTAAGGCTCAGATTAGAAAGCTTTAGAACCAAAAAATGCTTGTTACAGGGACTAAGCGAGCTCTTAGGTTGCAAATGATATATCTTTCTCTTTCAGCAAGTCTTTCAGAGTCTGGAACTCACTGTTGAAAGTAAATTATATTATTCACCACTTATACACTACTTCTCAAATCATTTGCACATGGAAAAAGAAGTAATCATCAAATTACCACCCTTTGGAATTAAAAATACATCTTTTTTGTAATAACCAGAGAAGCAGAAACAGATTTTATATAAAAAGTTCTGCTTTGGACTGTCTTTTATTCTGACAAAAATTTTTACTTAAATTACTTTTTACTGTGTCTTTAAATTTTAATTGTAGTAAATAATATTTCTGTATATTTCCACTGAATTTTCAAAAGCCAGTGGAAAATTGTAAGAGATATATATTTAGAACATAATGACAAGGGTAGAGAAATTTGAATTTTTGAAAGACTACATACTCCTTTTTATATTCATAATGCATTTCTGTACTGACAAAATGAAAGAGAGAAATTAAAAATACATCCGTACTAACAGTTCTAAAGTTTCCATATACAGGTAATGTAGTTCATCAGTGATGACGTTGGAAACTCACCCATTCAAAAGAGCAAATTTCACTTCGTTTATTTGTTACTGCATTTGAGCAAACACTGGTTGGCTAAACATACTGTCACAATCTGGAATATTTTAACAAATAAATACAGAAATTGGGGAACTAAGAAACCATTTATTTATCAGATTTTTTTTTCTCAGCTTTGTACTGCAACTTCTGCTGCTCTATGGATTTCAGTGACTGATACACAGACAAGTCGCATTTATAAGTGGTATGTAAGAATTATTTTATCTACGATAAATGATGATCTATGATAAGTGATGCAATGTTCATTTTAAATGTTTTGTCCAATAACAAAGTTTGGTTTTGCTATGGAAAATGTTTTATTTTGGTTCTCCCAAGCTTGAAATTTGGGAAAGAGGTCCAACCATAATTCCCTAATCCTCAACTAAGTAAACTTTTCTCTTCTTTAGGAGTCTAGTCATTAAGCATCAACAGTATCTCATCATGAATGCATAGACGATTTTGATTATTTTCTGTAATGACAATAGATCGCCGGTGGCATTCCCTCCATTCCCCCTGCAATGGAATGTAGTAGTAGAAGAGTGATTTTCTAATAAAAAGAAAAACATGTGAAGAGAGCAGAAGTGGTAAACATGCTGAGACTCAAATACATACTTATGTTAATTATATGAATATAAAACTCACTTTTTCAAGATCTAACAAAGGCACAATTTTGACTAATCTACTTTAAACTACATTATTGAACATTGTGGAAAACAATACTATAATATGAAGATGAATTCTTCTATGCGCTTAAGTTTATACACTGTCTTATCCCATCAACTTCAGAAAGGACACTTTTTACTAGCGGAAGATATCTGATACTTGCTACAAAAACAGAAAATCAATTACTGATTGAAGAAAAAAGTTTAAGCATTTTCATCAAGGTTTGACTATAAATAATACAAAATAAAGAATACATGTTTTCTCTGAAACATGGAAGAAAATAACAAACTCTACAAAGGTTTTATCTAATTAAATCCTAAGCCTATACTAAAATTTAAAGAGCTTAACTTATCCTGAAAAAAAGTAAGCAATTTCCAAGCTGAAGATGTCTTTCCATCCTTAGCTTAGCCTGATGCTGTTTTCATGAAATATTTCATAACAGTGAATGAAATAAAATATTCTGTACTGTTTTATATCCAATTCTATGAAGATATTTTTAGGACTGGGCATAAGGGTGCAGTCCAAAGACAAACAAAGCTATAGCCATTATGTTCTCTTCAGTTCAGAAATACATTGATCAGGAAAGTCATTGCTGAACTTAATTTCAGCAAAGAAATTAACTGGTCTCCTGTAGCAAAGTATAAGCCATTTCCAAGTACTGTTCAGCCTGGCTAGACTCTCCCTTTTCACCAAGACCCAGGCTTCTTCTCTTTTTCCCCAAACTATAAACACTTTTTATGTTAAGATCTTGGAAAAGCTTGTTGAGGAGAATAACCAGCTAAAAATCTCTGCTATAGATTTATCTTTTTACCTGTAAGATGATTTCCTGGCAAATGAAATTGAGATTTCTGTGTCAAGGAGTCTCCACCAACTTAATATATGGCAGACTGAATACAGAAATCTCACATTCAGAATCAGTGACATGCTCAACACTAGCAAGAGGTGCAATATACTATCTCTCCACCCACCTCTTGTACAACACGTGTTTATATTTCAGTGTAAAAGAAAGTTGTCCTATGTAACTACTAATTCAGAGTTGATGGATAAATATCTTTGGTCTATATTCACATTGCAATTTTTTCTGATTCCTTTTGCCTTTCTATCTCAAAGACAACTAAAGAGTATTAACGATACTGGGTGTATACAAAGATTTTAAATATCTTTCTCTCAGGAAACTGCCAGCACAGTCATCTAAATCATAAGAAATGGTTGAGATCTTACACTTCCAATTTCTTTTTTATACTTGTTACTGTTACCGAAAAAGACGGTATAAAGAACTTATCAACACCAATGTGATGTAGATAAGCAGACACTCCTTTATTAGCAGCGCTGGGTGCATAGGGGAATTTGTTTTGCCAACAACGCACACCTAGTTCATATTACATGCTGGTTATATAGAATACAATAATACATATTAATCAAAGGTTCATACATAAACATGTTAATTCCAATAAATCATTTTAATATCCACGCTTCTATCTGATCATGCCCACTAGAGTCCTAAAATGAGTCTGGGGTGTAATAGGAGTCCGTGGTCCATGGGTCAGTTGTCGCGATCTCCCCTAGCCCAAATTACTTTTCACCTAGTTTCTTCATAACTTGGCAGATATAGGCAAGTTGTTACAGTTCATTTTCTCTGATTTCCATTAATCTTACCTTTTGACATGCAAAAACAATAAAGTATTGTTTCAAGTCATATTGTTTCAAGTCATCTGAGACTTTGCAGATGAGATCATAGAAGCATAGCTGGTTACAAGGTTACACAGTGTTCCATAGTTACTTACACAATTATTCTCTAAGTTCTTATAAAACTAACATTCTTATAAAATCAATCAACTTAAATCAATAACAAATCAATGACAATCAGTAACATTACAAGTTGCAAACTGAAGATCTATTAACTTCAAAACATTGCATTTCCTTGTAAACTAACTGTGTTTGCATGCTTCTGTGTAAATGGTAAAATTAACTGTGTGAGAATCTGGAAATTTACCCCAAAGGATATTGTACTTCAAAACAGGTTTTGGTCCAAACAAGAGCTTCTTAAAAGCAAATCTTCTCTTCAGTGACTAGGAAGAGTCTGGAATAGCATGTCTTAAAAGATATGCTGATGTGTAAGAGGACACAAATTAGCAGCAAGATTTGAAGGCGAAAAGAAAACCTTAGCTTCATTCTGACCAGAGAATTTTGATCAAATATTTTTGACCAACATAATGAATGCAAATGGAACAAGCCATGCCTCCATTTGGAAAATTTTGCAGTTCATCTGCCTTGCTGCTAATGAGATTTCCATCTAATAAGGGAGAGGCAGTGCATCTGACAGAGTAGCTTTACACGTGAAGAGCAGGCTGCAGATCTGCAGACCTTACTTCTCATATCAGGTGGAAGAACTAAATTGGGGAAGGTTTAATATTGCTATGATACCAAGAGTTGGTGACCTCTGCAATATTTAGTACAAACTGTTATACTTTAGATATATCACTCTAACTCATTCAAGTAAGGGTGACTGCATTGCAAACTACACACTGAGTATGCAGGATCGCATTTGCAGAGTGAATGAATACGCAGTTGATTAAATTTATAGCAGGAGCTAATGCTTCTTCATTGATATTTTGGCCTAAGTAGCTATAGAGTATAGTCCAAGAGACATAGTTGCTTATGAACAAGGTAGCATGGAAAAACATTAAGACTACAGCATTATAACTGTTGTTTTGAGTTTTTGGAAGAATTAAGTGTGGAGTCTAGAATGAGACTTTGGTGAGATTCTCCTGTGGCTTTGCATTCTTCACAGAGCACAGTATTGACTTTTCTGTGCTCTACACTATCTAATCTCAGAAAGTACAGTAGGAAAGTCACACCCCTGAAATCTATGACTTATGCCATGACTTATTTGTCTTGAATGTACAAATAAACCTTAATGGCCCTTACCAGGCTCACATGAAGCTTTCTCCCACACTATGGGTCCAAAGGCTTCATTTCAGCTCTGCCCAGGTCCATTAAGCCCTTCCTGACCTATGTTGGAGGAGTGTCAGTCTTTGGCTCAGTCACAGCCATGCTCTTGCCTGGCCATGGAGCCACATTATCTGGACCTCAAGCCATGGACTGACTGCCAGCCTTGGCCTTGGTCCTGCCTCATCACTGTGGACCTGCTCAGTGATTACTAGTCCTGATTCTAACACTGACCTACAAGCTGACTTCCTTATCCTCATACATGTCTCATCTCCATAATGTTGATTGACTGTTGGTTGAACCTGTTCCACGTCACTTCTACTTACCTTGATACTGCGGGCCAGGCCCTGGCCAAAAATGCCCTGAGGTTTCCTCCTTGGCCATTGCACAACTCTCTTCAGCGAGCAGAGCTCTGACATATTCCGTCAGGAGGTTTTGCACATTGCTATATGACAATTTGCTGGAGAATTTTCTGAAGTCTAGTTCTACATGCTACATAATTCTATTTCATAGTATTTTTTTTTTAAATGCACAGCATAAGAACATGAGTAAACAGAACTTCAGCGAGCATTGTGGATGATTACTACAACCAGGTTGTCAAAAAGTTTTAAACATCCTCTGTTATCCTGAACTTTAAAATAATTTTTCATATAACTGACTTTTTTGAGCTGAAATGCTCAGTTCTTGATTTCTGCCTAGCAATCTTGATCTACAAAACAAACAAACAAACAAAAAAAGATTAAGACAATAAGATGCAGAATAAGGAGAAAAAATTTCACGCATTTTGTATTGTAAAAATGTTCAAAACTCTTCTGTTATTGTGCAATCTACTCTTCTCACCTTCACTTCTTTTTCCCCAAAAGGAAATTAGATTTGTATAGTATTGAATTTCTGGATTAATGTTAAAAAGAAGCTACTTAAAATTATACAAAATAACCGGTGGGTTAGCTACTTCTATTACAGACATCTTTTTCTTCGTGTTGTTCTTCATGACTTCTCAATATTTTGATAAATACAATAACCTTATCACTAGCTTCTTAAATACTAAGTATTATGCAATAAGTTATATGGAATTATAACTAGAGAGAAAAAAAGAAAGTTTCCAGAGCATTGATAACTTATTTTGCGCTGCCCCAACAAATATTGTAGATCTGTCAGCAAAATTTGGACAAGAGCAGAAATATTATTTCTTTCATCTACAATGAAATATTTATTGCTTATGTCAGATACTGATATCACTTCAATTCTGGATAGTGGAGATGAGTTTTCACACTGATCAAGAAGAAGTAGTTAAATGTAAGGACAGTGGAACTGCTTTTTGTAACCTTCTGCTAACGAAAGCTGAATAATCTTCTACTGGGCTTATCTTGCACTACTAAGAGGCAGCATTTCTCTATGGAAAAAAGCAGAGGCTTTTGCTCAGTGTCAGCCCTATCCAAAAAGTTTAAGTAATTATAATTTTAATGCATCAAAATGTCACCCAAAATTGGGAAACGTTCTATAGTTTAATTATGTTCCTGTTATTTTAAAATTAGGATTTTTTATCCATTAATTTATGAGTCAGTGATAACTTCACTGCAATTAATATAACTATTTAATTCTGTAAGATGGCACTGAAGATGGTATACACTATACACAGCCTATTTAAAATACAAAAGTAATAAGAATCTCCCCACACTGAAAATACTGAACTTTATAGTGCTGCTAATTAAGGGGGAAAAATAATCACCTGTGGGGCATTATTCATTACAATATACAAATATGTAAATGTAATGACATATAAGTCATGTTTCTTAAAGGTGAGTTTCAAATTTTTTGCGTGGATGCCATGAAATTATTTAGCAGTTTAGGATGAAAACTACTGTAGCTGAGCTAAACAATTTAGATTGTATAATAGTTTCATAGTCATTCAACCAGTCATGGTTACTGCTCACAATGTATTCATGTGGCATACATTTTCTGCCAACTGAAGACAACAAATTGAGCATCACCTTTTGATGTAGCACCTGCACCAACATGACCAACTCTTAGCTAAGATACTTTGGCAGGAGAATAGGAAAGTTCTTTGTAAAAAATTAATCACTGGACACTGCTCATTTACTAGTTAGAGATAATCACCCTCAGGCTCCGCCAACCATGTAAAGCAGTATTTAAGATACCATGTAAGATTGCAAATCTTTAGACTGAACAAGACTCTTACTGTGTCCTATAAAATAATAGAACCCTGTTATGCAATTTTTTTACATCACTACAGAAAAATTCCACTTGGTTTGACACTAAAGAGTAGAATTCATAATTGGTTGCAGACAGAAGGAAAAAGAAAAACCAACTGCAAACAAAACCTAACCAACCAAAACAAAACGACAGAAAGAATCGTCAGACAACTGATAAAGATATGAAGCTCTAGGAAAGGATATTGTTCAAAAATCTGTCTCTATCTAGATTAAGTTTTGGATTTAGTGAATTTACTGGTTCTTCATCAGCTTGTAGGCCTTTCTGTTCCTAAAGATGTGCATCTCTTTTAACTATCACAAGAGTCTGCATGGTTTAGACCCCTAACTAACAGAAACTTGAAAACAGGTATAAGAAGTCCTTCCTGCATCTAAGTGTTCAGTGAGTGAAGATAAATGACAGCAAAGGACTACAGGCCAATGAATACTACACTCATATGAGAAAGTGGAGACTTATAGTCCAAGTCCAGATGTGCAGTGTTAATGCAGTTGTACAGTGAATTAAATATTCTTTACAGACTCAGTGGCCTGTCTTGGAGGGTTCTCTCTCCTTCAAATATTCTTCATCATTTTTTCAGTCAGTCTGTGGAAAATCAAGTGTAGCTCTGACCAAAAAAGTTTCAAGCTCCACTGGAGATCCAGTCATCCAGCGTTTTTGCACTTTCCTACTCTAACTTGCATTTTTAGTCACTCAGAAACAAAAATCTAAACTTCTTCAGTAGAGGTAGTTCACAAATCAGGCAAAGGGTCATGGAATGAATTTGAACTATCTCCTTAAGCCTGAGGTTAATACCTAATTTTCCCATCAGAACAGGATTTTTCTCTAGGGAAGAACGATATCTGCTTTAGGTTTAAATGATCAGGAAGACAAGAACTTACCTTCTAGGAAGCTATCTTACTGCTTACTTGCTTTCTTTGTTAGGAATCATATCTTAAGCTGAACTCACTCCTTCTGCAGAGTCTATCCCTGACCATAAAAACATCCTGTTGATCTCTCATATGTTTCAAATAAAAGACACACTTGAGATAAAATTTCTTGTTTCTCACTGCCGGTCGCCATTCCTCCAATGAAAGTACAAAGATCCATTTTTTCTCATGAGGTAAAAGATTTTCAAGAGATGTAAATATATACATATATATTAATACAATATATTCTGTGCTTTTGAAAGCTCTTAATAGTGACTTATTGGCTAAGATGTATTCAAATACTATAGTCTGAAAATGTCAGACCTACTGAGATGCCTAAGTGGCTTTTTCTCAAACTTTTGAGGACTCATCAGCTTGTAATGATTGAAAAAGAGAATGTGAAGTAGAAAGATAAACATTAAGTTATCTTCGTCTGAGATTTATTTTCATATTTCATTTTCTACAACAGAGATTAAATTTTGAGATTAATTTCAATAATTGCTTTTGCTTTACTTGTAAATATATTTTTTCCCTTTTCTCCTGAGTTGCTTGTCCCTTCTTCCAACTCTGCTTTAATTCCTTAGTTCCAGCCAAAGATCTCTGTTCAGCCAGGCTGGTTTTCTTCCCTGCTGGCTCGTCTTTCAGCACATGGGGATGGCCTGCTCCTGCACCTTCTTTAGAAGTATCTAGCTTTCCCGGACTCCTTTGACCTTCACAACTGCCTCCCAAGGGACTTTGTCAACCAGTCTCCTAAACAGGCCAAAGACTACCTTCCAGAAGTCCAAGGTGACAGTTCTGCTGTCCCCTCTCCTTACTTGTCCAAGAATTGAAAACTACAATTTTGTGATTGCTGTGTACAAGATGGTCTCCATCATTACTATATGACTATTCTCAAGTGTTTATGTGGTTCTAACACATAAATAAACCTTGTGTCTTTGCTACCACATGGATGTCCATCCCCTACCTCCACTGAGATGGCAGACTGAAGGATCTTGCTGGTATACCATCCCTCAAACACTGGCGCGCCACCCCAGGCTTATCTCTAGTGAGCCTGGTTTTATCTCTTTCCCCCTCCAAATCTAGTTTAAAGCTCTTTAAATAAGCCCTGATAACTCCTGCACAAAAAAAATCCCTTTTCCCCTTTGAGACAGGTGTACTCATCTGTTGCCATCAGGCCTGGTGTCCTATAAACTGACTCATGAATAAAAAATCCAAAATTCTGCAGGTGACACCAGGCTTGGAGCCAGGTATTGATCTGTTGGTTCTTCCTGTTTCTTCCCTCATCATTCCCTGAAACTGGAAGGATAGAGGAGAACAGTACTTGTGCTCCCAATCCCTTAAACTGTAGTCCCAAGGCCCTGAAGTCTCTCGTGATTGCCCATGGACTTCTTGTTGCAACTTCATTGCTGCCTACCTGAAAAATCAATAACAGATAAAAATCTGAGGACCATACCAGGATAGGAAGTTTTCTCTTCACATCTCTAACCCAGGCACCAGGGAGGCAGCAGACTTCCCTAAGAAGTGAGTCCAATGTGCATGTTGAGACTTCTGTTCCCCTAAGGAGAGAGTCTCTTATGACAGTGACCCATTTTTTTCCTTTATGGAAGTAGTTTTGATGCAGGGCATAGACCATCTTAACCTCTGCAACATCTCCAAGCTACATGAACCATTGTCCTCTTTCTTTGGTTCCACTTGCAGAGCCTCACACCTCTTATGCAAGGACACCTGAGAAGATGGAGTAGTCGCAGAGGAAATGCTTCTGCTACATCAGACAGGAACTTGTCACCATTCCCCCTATTCCTTAAGTCAATGTGTTCAGCATGGTGGAAAGAGGATAGAAAATGATCCATATCATGTATCCTACCTGCCTGTTGGGCCTGTCTCAGGGAAGGTAGGGTGCAATTCCAGTAGTCTCTCCCTGGACTCTCTGATACTCCTCAATCTACAAACCTCTTCTGGAGCTCTGCCACTAAGCAGAGGAGTTTCTCTACTTGGGCACACCTCCTACACGTGTGCTCAATATTGCTGTCCTGTACTGGCATAAAAGTAGGCACACCCTGTAGCCTGGCACCCGGCTGGCAGCATGTTNAATTCCAGTAGTCTCTCCCTTGGACTCTCTGATACTCCTCAATCTACAAACCTCTTCTGGAGCTCTGCCACTAAGCAGAGGAGTTTCTCTACTTGGGCACACCTCCTACACGTGTGCTCAATATTGCTGTCCTGTACTGGCATAAAAGTAGGCACACCCTGTAGCCTGGCACCCGGCTGGCAGCATGTTCCCCCTGAAGCTCTATCTGGGAAGCGTCATCAGTCATTGCAGTTGCAGAGCTTAGAGAGGCTATGGTTTTCTGCCAGGTGGATATCATTTGTAGCAGATGCACCCGACATAACAAAGACCTAAAAAAGACCTGTCAAAAGCCCATGAAAACTTGATGCCACAGCTCTTGTCATGTCCACAAAGTGGTGATCAGCATGTACACATTTCCGTCAAAAAGTGAAGAAGGTGGAGTCCTCAGCCAGTGAAGGGGCTACATAACCATATCTGACCACAGATCATATTCATCTAGGGTATAAACAGAGCCCCAGTGGAGAACCATTTTGAGTCGATCATCCTCAGAGCGGTGGGTCTGCAGTAGGGGACTCTCCCCTTGGGTCGGGATGTCACCCAAGGTAACTCTTCAAGGTTGAGAGACCTCCCTTTATTAGGTGAATGAATTTGCATTTGGGGTCATTGGCCATAAACATTAGAAATTCTTAAATTAATTGTGCAGTAATTAACCTCTCGTACATAATCCTGAATCTGTGGTTTATGTTGTTGGAGTGTTAAACAATTCTGATAAGGCTCATTTTAGTTAGTTTTCTGCTAACCAAGCTTGGTTTAAATAAAGTTTATTTTTAGTTTATCACCTTCTTAATTTAATTTTGTAAGCCTCCATGACACCATTCCTCCCTGGTCGAACTGGCAGAGCTTCAGTGCGTTGCTGCTCAGCCTTCCACATGAACTGCCATGCTAACTGCCGCACCATGCCCTTGCTGGCACACCACACCCTGTTTGCCTGCCCTGGTCGCTAGTGCTCCCTAGGGGCTTCTTTTGTATGTGTAGAAGGACTTGGCTGCCATTGGTCATAGCCCTGGCCAGGTCTTGTCAGACACTGTCACGTGAGCTGCAAGTTCTTGGCGGCTCTCGGTGTCCGCTGAGGTTTCCCCAGTTCAGGAAACCTCCCTATGCACTGTGCTAGAGCATTCCACTGCAGACTCTTGCTTTCTCTCCCACCATTCGCTTCCTGCACAAATACTAATTTTGTGATATTAGCATGGTTTTATACAGGGCAGCTTATGTATTAAAACATGCACATGATGCAGAAAAGGCTCATATGGTACAAGTCTTGTAATGACTTGCTGTCTGACTAGCAACAAGAATTTCTGAGTTGTCACCACAATGGCTCATTCTTGGTGTCATTGTGCATAACAGCAGTATCCTGGAGATATCATACGGAATCACAGTAGGAAGCAAACAGGATACTTCAGACTGTGGTGCAATCTGTAAAGCAGCATTCAGGAGCACATTGCGAAAGAAGTCTAGACACAGCCAATGTGCCAAGATTTTATTCATATGATGAAAAGAACCTTTGTAGCAGATAGAGTCCAGTTACTGAATTAATCGAGGTTGAAATCCAGTGATCTTTTGGCCAAAGCATGCTGTTTCTAGGATTTGTTAGAATTTCTTATTGCATACTAATTATTAATTTTTCTTTTATGTATAAAGAAATCTAATTTTTCTAAAGAAAGATATATATACTTCTATAAAAAATAAATAAACATTTAAAAAAACATAAAATGAATACATTAGTAATTATGTGCCTTGTACCTAGGTCATTACAATAAAAAAAAATCTTGCATTTGAAAGGCACCAATACAAAAATGGAATAAAATAAATAAAGGGGTTAAAAAAAGAGCTGAAATAAATATTTTATTTCTCTGAATTCTAGTAAATATTTTGAGGTGTGTTCTATATTGTAAGACATATAATATGTCAAATTGTCACATTGTTCCTAAATATTGTTAGCTGAGTTACCTAATTTATTCTGAGTGTGGATACTTAAAATACATCAAAATTGGAATAATGCAGGCACAGGAATATAACCACAGCTAATGAGGTAAATGATAGATTCAACTAGGAAACTGGTATTTAAAAGCAGAGCGTGTTCTGGGATATGGATTACACAGCTGACTTTGAAATCTCTTGTGATCCTCAGATATTTTGCTGTTTGATACAGCTATGTTTTCCAAGTTTACTGCCACAGGCAAGTTACTTTGAAAAAGAAAATAAAAAGCTTCCCCTCAAACTAATAAAAATACTAAAATGTCATAGAATGAAGTTCACTACTTCTTTAAGCCAGAGCCCCTTGAGTTCCAAAGTGTGTGGCACATTCTCACCAGCTCTAGTGTTGCTCTTCCCAGGTTTACTGAAGCACAGTTATTGACAAAAATACCCACGAAAACAGAATACCCCAGCTTCAGAGCTGGCAGCAAATCTCAGAAAGAAAAATTACACAGCTAAGCACAGCTAAAGCCTCGATCTCAGTTCTCTTTCTCTCTTTCTTCATCGCTAGAGCATTGAAAAGAAACTACTGCCAAGATAATAAGAGAGAGATGTTTCTTGCAGAGGCATCAGAAGCTTTTGCACCTAGTGAGTGTAATTTCTGTCAACACAAACCTGTAAGCACATAAAATCAGAGAAACTAGTTACAGTTCAATGTAAGAAATTGAAAGAAAAAGTGTGGAGCTGCTCACTTATGGGAAGAATAGCATTTTTGCCACATCTCCGTAGCGACATCACCATGTGTTTAAACAGTTCCCTACCATTTGGATCCCGGGAAGCAATTCTTTATAGCTTGCAGTTGCACTTCAAGTATCTTGATATTCTCAAAGAAAGAACTAGACACTTTTAATATGGTTTCAGCTTTTGATTTTATACATCGGTACACTGAGATAGCTTAATCTCTCTAACTGTTTAGGATTTTTAAATGTTTGGGGTTTGTTTTTTTTTCCCTTAAAGAAAACACATTGTGTATACATGTATACTTATGTTCATGTGTGTGTTTGCATACACACATATGCATATGTGTATGTACATCACTTGTTAATATGAGAACTAGAATTATGGTGCCAGACTGTGAATCAAAAATTCAAGCTGAGCTGTAAAAACTAGTTTCCTAGTCTAAACAGAACGCATGAGAACTTCAAAGTTAATTGAGTAAACTGATCATAGAAAGCTTCTCCAACAGAGAACTGTTCTTGCTCCTAGAGAAAGTATCCTGCTGCAGCAGGAGACACTAAAGTTCTTACAGGACATTTTTCCCACTCCCAAATGTGGGTTTTTTCAATTATTTCTTTTTCAGATTCTACCTACTGATTTACTAGCTTAGTACAGCTCAGAGATAAGACAAGGGGCTGATAGAGCAATTGAGAAAAACAGAAAGAATCATGCTGAGCAGACTCTAAAGGAGTCTTTGAAGGAATTACCACACTAGGAATTGAATGGGGTTTTTTGTAGTCACAACTGCTATTCAAAACGAAGAAGAAAATCTGCTGCCATTTTTGTACTTACAAGCCAAAATTAGCAAGTTTGTACATTAGCTGACTCTTTCCCAGAGACCTGACTCTCAAGAAAGAATGGAATTACCCTGCAGGAAGAGCACTACAGAAAATATAGTGACCAAACTGAGAAACTATATTCAGAGGAGAGTTTAAACATTTGGCAGTTTAACAATTGAGAAAGCTATACAGAAACTGTAAAGCAGGATTAAAAGAATCGCTCGTACATACTCATCCAGTGATTACTGTCCCTCCCAAACACTTATGGAACGGAGTTCCTGGAGGGGGGGGAAAGGTGCATGTAATGAAATTATGCATCATAATATATATATTAGCACAGGAGCTGAGAGTTTATTAGATAGATAAGCAGCCACTTAGGCACTCTGTGTATTTTTTTTAAAGCTTTAATTTGTGATGGTAATGCTCCTACAATACCTTGTTTTCCTCTATGTTTTCAATATACCTTGTAATGAAAGAATTCATTCACACACACTCTCTCTCAAATATCTATAAAGCTGACATAATGAAAATAAATAGAAATGCTGCCTATGATAGAAGGCCTTAGGTTTCTCAGTATTTTTCCTTTATTGAAAAGTGTAACTGATAAATCAAAAGCACCTCTGTGATGTTTTAGAGGGTTATATAAAAATATATATGGAAAAAGTGTATCGATATGATGTTGCTCTTCTAGCAGTCCAGAAGTTGATTTTTGCATGGAAAAGACTGTACAGGGAATCAAAATTAAAATGACTGTCACGGTTTAAAGCTGGGCTGGCTATTAAGTGAACGACAGACGCTCTTTGTTAACCCCGTCCCTCCCCGAAGTGGGGGGGAAAGGAGAAAAGGGAAAGAGACTTATGGGTTAGAAAAGTTAAAACAGCTTTAATCTAACTACAATAATAATG
>VZSC01014418.1:14700-29735 GCA_013398225.1 Steatornis caripensis
TCACTGCTAGAAGCAGCTACTGTCTGAAAAACGTGCAGTTAATTTCAGAGAGTGCAGGTTCTCAGAAGAGACTTCACTAAAAATCAAAGTTACTAAAAGAAAATTGGTTCTGTCCTGGTCCAAACCAGGACAATGACTTTTTAAAAATTTGATTCAAAGGTAGAAAAGTCTGCTCAAAGGTAATAAAACAAACAGCAGATCCTACTGTGAGGATATGGACAAGGATTGTGACTTTGTTCCTGGCACTATTGGTAAAGAACCACTTTTGGAGGCCATGTTGACATATCGTCAAGAATATGGTGGAAGTTATTAGATAAGATTTCATAAACAGGTCTGTCGAGATCAGGGAAGTTTTTGCTGGATATGCTCAGGAATAGCTATCATGCCAATCATGTTGGAAAGAGATTGAATTACAGAAATGCAATATGTCTTATGCTAAAGATGCACTCATTCAATTTTGATGATGCTTATTGTTTCTTTTATTTAGCATATTACACCTATATTTTGTATTGCTTTCCTAAAAAACTGCAACAGATAATTTAGAAAAGATTGCAGCAAAAGTAAAGAAATTTTTAACTTTTTGTTCAAGACAGTAAAAAAGAAAGAACTTCCTGATCTTAAAATTTGAAGAGTGGATGGAACACCAGGGAAAAGCTGAAAGACTAAGGAGCTTATTTAGAGGTCAGCTGCTTAGTGTTCAGGAACAGAAATTTCCTTAAAGAGAAATTCATCTCTGAAAGTGATTTTGTAAAATTATACTTTCACTGTTCTGATTCACTGTGAGTACATTCAGAGTTTTATCTGCTCATTTTAGTAACTTGAGAAAAGATTTTGAAACCACAAAAATCAGTCAGGCATGCAGCCTTAAATGGCATTTGAAAAATCTGTTTGAAAATCTCTTCCCAGGATAAGTTCTTACTTTCTTCTGAAGTACGCTGCTGCTGGGAATGCTCTGCTCTGGCTCACACCTCACAGTCAGAATCTCCAATTAACTTCACACTACAGGCAAAAGTAATGTTTGCTCTGTTGTTGTCCATGGTCTCGTTCTTTATCAACAGTTCTTTTGCTCCTACTTAATGGTCCTGATTTTTTTTCAGGTATTTTATCACATAAAAGGTATTTCCACCAAGTAGTGGTTTTTTAAGATATCTAGATGCAATTCGATGAGAAATGGCAACATAGCTGTAGGTAGAGGCTGCATTTGCTTTGCAGAATCTCCGTGACTGATGTTAGTACAATTAATGTAGAAATGGAGAGAGGGAGAAATTGAGTAGACAATATCTAACAAAAATACTGCAGATGCCCCTGCAGTTATTCAGTTGCATTTGATTGGTCTGGATTTTTCTTAATTCTTCCTACAGATATTCTTGATTATTCTCCTCATGCCTTCAACTGGAAATGTGTTTGTGTGTAGTGAATGCACCTATAACCTCCAGAAACCTCAAAGATTGCCTTTATTGTCTTGAACTGAGTACCTCTCTTTGTATGAGATATCAAATACGTCAAACAATTATGTAATTGCTTTAGAGATTTCTGGAGAGACCTGATTAACTTACCACTTATCCTTCTGTTGAATAAATAATACAGCTGAGTCAGGAATTCAGTATGAGAGGGAAAATTTCATAAAAGCTGCAATTACTAGTAACTGATTATATTTCCAAAGGTGAGGGTGTGTGAATTAGTCCCTGAATCTCTTAAGACATCTTTGAGTAATATTGCAATGCAGAAAATTTGTTTCTCAGCTATTGATTTTGTCTTAACAATTCACAAGGGCCTCACTCCAAGATAACTACTGGTATGATCAGTGATAACTAAGAAGGAATGGCTCACATGAACAAGGCTTTCTAGCGGCCTGACTGTATTCAAGGTCGTAGTCTCCAACAACAATCATTAAGACTCCATGGAACTTAGTATTACAGGAGCTATTAAATGTTTATTTTACTTAAGGCTCTATTATTTTCATAGAATCATAGATTTTAAAGCCAGTTTAGGTTAGAAGGGATCTTTGGAGGACATGTAATTCTCGATTCATCACAGTTCTTTTGGACAAAAGACTGGAAATGAGATCACTTTGATTTTCCTTGTACATATACACACACACAAACTCACAAAAGCACTTCCTAAATTATTTGCTAATCCCATTACATGTGCTGAAAATTTATGTCTCTCAAATTCAACAGTTGAAGTAATACTTCCTATGTAACATATTTTCATATATTTAAAACATGTTGGATTATTTGCCTCTTCTGCACCAGAAACACAACACTGATATCTACATATCAATTTTTTTATTCGTAATTATTTTTGAGCTTTGAAAGTCTTTCTGGTGGCAGTGTTTACACATCTACTTTTTTGTCCATTAGATAATAGGTTTTCCAAGTAGGTAGATTTTGAGTTATTAAATAAGTTTTTATTAATGTGGTAATGAAACCTTTGTTGCTACTTTGTGAAAATACATCTGGAAAAGGATTTCTGAGAACTGATTTAGACATTATGATATAGTGAAAATACAAGGACATTGTTGGTTCAAAACACAAGCCATCATTTGAGTAGACTGTTGTTTTAATTCTTTTTTTTTCAGGTAATCGAATTACACTGGTGCATCCTAGTAATTGCATCAAAGCTTTAAGCACAAATGCCAGATTGACTGTTCAGTACAGTGCAGCAGTGAAATTCTGGTCTTATTGATATCTGTGGAAGTTGTGCAGTTCACTTCAGGAGACTGAACATTTAATTCTTTGTGATTTGAGTTGAACTCATAAAGAAGGCATAGACTTAGCTTTATAATGTTTCTTTTTGCGTGTATTATCTCTTTTGGGAATCTCCATCTTTCATTTAAGCACTATGTTTTTCTCCTGTTTAAGAATTTTAATTATGGATCTGATCTCTGACATAACATGACATATAAACCAATAATGAAAAAAAATAGATCCTAAATTATAATTCAGACACATACTTTTAAAAAAGTACTTAAATATTTAATTATTGAAAGTTCATGAGCAGTCACCTAAGTTCCTTTGAAATATTTTTCACTCCCTTTGGCATTCTTAAGATACTTTTAAAACTTGTCTATATTTAGACAAGATATGTTCAAACATTCCAGATAACTTTGAATTTCAAACTAAGCCATCAATACTAAATGAAATCTTTTTCAATAGCATCGTTTACACTTCTTGAGCTATTGTTGTCCTGTTCAGAGAATATGGACTCTGAGATATATATCTTCCCTTGAAATAATGGGATTTCTAGTAAGTCCCTGTATTCAGATTCATCTTAATTCAGATCAATTAAGATTCAACTTGATTCAGATCATAGTTGAACCTCTCAAGTGAATTCCTTCTTTTATTTTTTATTAAATATTTGAAATTCCATCCTGAACATTCTGCAACTGGGAATAATATTTAAAAAATTAAAACAAGAAAAAAAAAAATCTTTCCATTCATCCGTACCTAGTATTTATGTAGTTATCACACATCTCAGACTAAATAGTTCTGTAAAAATGTAGTTGATTTAAATAATTCCTGACATATTCCCTATAACAGCTGGTTTCTCTGTAGGCTGTGGTTAAACATTGGCCTTGGTTCCTCTCTAGCTTCATTTCTTCCTTAGAAATAGATAAAATACAGCAAAATATTTCAAAATGAGAACACTTCCTTTCTTAGATTTTATGTTGCATTTCACTATTTTTGTGGACTGTCAAAAGAAATAAATATATTATTGCAGTAAGGTTCATATATGATCAGTGTACATATATTATTAAGATAAATGTAGAACAAGAGGTGCTATGTGTTTTACAGTTCTTGCTGTTGCTGCACTATCTAGCTGTCAAATTCTGAATAATACTTTAGCATTTTAGAAACATTGCAAATGTGTTATGAGTACTTTAATATCTCACAGGATAGCTTTATATCCCAATAAAAAGAGCATTTACATTTTGTTGTTAGTATTTTTATGCTACTTATGTGCCCAGAGAGGGCTCTGTACTTCTTGCTGTGAGGTCAAGAGAGAGGTAATCTCTCTGCAAAGTTGCTGTACCTTTGCATATCATGGTTTCATAGGTGCCCTTAGTCTAACCTTGAGATAGACAGCTATTCCCTGTGGAAGCTAATTCAGCTGGGATGTACCCCAGCAAACTGTCACTTATATTAAACTATGTCAACCTATATTTATTGTGTAAATTTCCAACTGAATTATTGTCTACTAAATAGAGTCAGCTGCAAATATTGAGCTCTTGCTATATACTCTAGGGAAAGAAATGTAGAAAATTTATGTATTCTTTTAAGATCAGCCAACTGGCCTCTTGCAAAGATGCGGAGGATTATAAAAATTATCCAGAAGTATTGCACATTGCATAAAGCTTTATGAAAACAACAAATAGACTGTTTTTCATTTACTATATTAACAAATGGTTCAGTACACTGTTGCCATTGAGAACAAATCATTTAAATGCTTAACAGAAACATCTCCATATTGTCATTATACTGTAAGCCAGATCGCATGTTTCTGTCTCAGGGAAATTAACAAAGGAGGTGTCTGATGCCCGCTTCAAGTAAGTTACCATCAGGCTATCAAATGGTAAAATTCAGTATACAGCAGCTGAGTATCTGCACTGGAATTTTTTGTCTGCCTTAGCAGCATAAACTCTGCTGATGGAGTTTACATAGGTATTGAATTTAAGTGTTACAGTCATAGTATTCTATCTGTGGAAAATCTGTGGTCTTATTTTTATTTTTCAAAATATTAATATAGCAGTTACGCAATTATAATGGCTTTAAAGTTTTCATTACTTGTAAGAGAGAAAAGTCATAAAAATATTCAACCAAGAAAACAGTAAAAATTAGACAACTGTAAATATGGGCTAAAAATAACAGTGGATATAATCCTATGAACTGTAGTATGTATTAATGGTCTTATTGTTTTGTTCAGGTTTTTTTTTCCTAGCTATTTTTTCCACATTTCTTTATCTAATTGTTTAATTTGTTCCATTGTCTGCAAAATATTGAGATGAAATTTATTACTAATCCCTTTAGATATCTTCTTACGGAATGGTTAGGCAAAATGTGCCTTGAAGTGATAGTATTGTTTCCCTTCTTACGGAAACAAATATTTAATCTAATTTTATGGCATACTTCACTAATGTGTAAGAACTAATTCATTAACTACATTATTAGCATCTAGAACATAATTACACAATGTTCCAATTAAGAAGAAAATAATTAATGTGCTTAAACACCAGCTACTTGAAAGGAAACTCTTGAAACCTCAAAGGACAACAATATTCTTTTGTGGTGTAAACAAAGGCAATTCAATAAGTGCAACTTGTTAGCAACTAATTTAACCTGAACGCTACTTAGACTACCTTCAAAGCAATATGTGGTTTAAAAACCCATTCAGCCATGCAGAACAGGAAATGTCAAAGGGAAAGGCTAATGATTTTATAGGAAACCTTAACAGGAACACTATACAATAAGCACCATGAGGCTTGACAGCTCTGATCTGTTTTAGGTAACCTTGAAACTTGCAAGGAAGGTGTCCTGGTTTGGGCCAGGACAGAACTGGTATATTAGAATGTTTTATTTGAGTAGTCATAAAATAAACTGTTCAGACTTTATGAATGTACTTACTTAAAACAAACTTTTCAAATCAAGTCTCAGAAAGGTGCCTTAAAAGAGTATCTTGGTGTATTCTTAGAGCAAAATCTGTTTTTCTGTAGTCTCAATCTGAATCTTTTCTGTTTTCTTCTCTTCTACTTGATGCAGATCTTAATAGACATTACAGTAAGCTCTTTTTCTTGTGTTTTGCAGTATGACGCTTTGATATATAGAGTTGCATTTTGATGAAAGCCATAAATAAAATATGGTTGAAAGACCTCCCAACCTTTTCTCAATTGCACTTTGGATATTTTTAAAAAAAATAAATTAATCTTCCTCCCCTGATACCTCATTAAAATGCAAGGTGTTTCTCCTCATAGACACAACTAATCAAAGCAGTTTCAAATGACTTAGGTTAATTGCACAACAGGTTTTAGAAATGGTAATTCTTGGGCATATTTTCACTTGATGAAGTCTGCTGCCCAAGTTATATGCTGCTCAAGTAGTAAGCTACCAAGGATCAATGCTTATCTATACAAGTAGAAACTAAGTTCCTAACAGTTCCTGTGTATACTAATCACTGGGTGTAGTGGAAAAAACACAAACAATTTCTATGTCTCTTCAGGGCTTAATGTAATACTCTATTGTGGTACTTCTCAATACTTCTGTATAGTAACAGCTCATACCCTAGAAAACTCACCCGTCTATTTCACAGGAATGATTAAGTTAAACAATGGGAAGTTAGAGGCAAAAAAAATGAAGGTGAAGGGAAGGACTTATTCTCTACCTCCTTACAGCAGTAGGTTCCTAATTGTAGGCAGGAGTGGTGATTCATCTGTTTATCTTCTTAGGTCAGACTCCTTTCCTAGACTCCTGAAAAAATAAGGCTGAAGCTATCCTTAATCATAATAATGTATTGGTTAGAGCAACCCCTTGTAATGTGGAATAACAGAAACAGAAGCATGTATTTCTAATACCATGTTTGGAACAGAAATCTCAACCAAATATATTTTCCCCTGTAAAACCACTCCAACTTTACCCAGTTTGGATTCCTTTCTTTAAAGAAAGTTCCATAGCTTCATTAGAAGACAATTACCTCATAGTATCTTAGAGACTACTGATGAACAGATCATCTGTCACATGGGATAGATGTCCTCTCTCAGTTGATCCAAATAAGCCAGAGAAGAAATAAAACCTTTCTAAACACAAGCTAGATCCCTACACATCTCTTTGAAATCATAGTGGAAAAAAAACCCTACTTGAAAGGAGCAATTTGTATTAATTCAAAGATGATTATCTAAACTGAATCAGATTAATTGCTTTCTAAAAATAAAGAGAACTCTACTGGTTATAAAAGGATATTATCTCCCGGTGACTAGCTTCTAGAAAGTGCTGGATGCATATAGGTAGAGCAGATGAATCCTGATTTGTTTATTCTCTACTTGATCTCATTTTCTACTTCCTAGACTATTAAGAAGAGTACTATCTCTTCTTTGTCCTTTATGTGAGTTAGGCACTGAAAGCTTACATTGGGCAGACTTTACAGACAGATTCAGAATAAGACTATTGAGTTTCTAAGTCCTGCTGCATTTTGGAAGCTGATCAGCTGATTAGTTTTGTCCAGGAGCAGAAATATGGATGACTAGGGGAAAAAAAAATCTACAAGGGAAACAGAAACTCCTATAAGTTTCGGTATTTGCAAGTTAAGGCAGCAATTGAAGATGAATTTTTAAGATCTGAGCAAGCCTACATCTTAGAATTAGCCCCAGACAAAAGTATGACCTATGTCACTTTCTGAATTTAGCCATTGCTTTGAAGCAAACTTTGAAATAAAAACACAAGGTGTAAAAGCCCGCAGTAACTAGATGTTTTAGCTAAATATCACTCTAAATGTGCAGATGAGGTCTGACTGCCTCCTGATTCACATCAAAGAATAGCAATATTCAATTCTGAATGTCTGTAACAAGCACATTAATTGAGGAGCCTTTTGTGTCAGAAAAAGGTAAATTGGACTTGACATGTTGGCATGACTCAGTTAGTACGCTATATACCTGATTGCTTCTGGGTGCTCATGTCATTACTGGTTCTGGTCTGTTCTGTTGTCCTCGTTCAGACAAAAGCTGTATTTGAGCGCAATAGAAGATTTCAGAGATTATAAGGATAAAGAGAGAGATTTGGATGGACAGAGAGCTAGAAACATGAAGTATATTTTGGTTAGAGGGAAGAGAGAAGCCACATGGATGTCGTGTTAGCCTGATATTCTGCAAAGAAAAAAAGAAGAAGGAAAAAAAGAGAAAAAAAAAGACTGTGCAGTATATATTTTTTCTTAGTGTGGATTCTGCAACTGTAATTTTAAAATAGAAATATATGTAGTTTTTATATTTGTGTTATTTGAACAATGACAGCCTTGAATGAGCACTTCTGAAGCCCTTACATCTAAATTTTTATCTTGTGCAATATATGTTGACCAGTATCAGGAATGTTAAAATGATTTAATAGTCACAAAGAATTTTCTACATGTTTTAGAATTCTACATGTGATGCTTTCTTTGCAGAGTTCTCTATGACAATAGAGAAATGAGAAAGGAAATATATGAATATAATTGGAACATTAGTTTCACATAAAGAAAAATCATTCTCTTCCCTACTGTTCAGCCTTGTTTAGCAGTTAGTCCTATTTGGCTTTGACTGCAGGATATCATATCATAGCATGGAAATCTGAATTTATGTAATCAGTGCATTGTTTTTACTGAAAATATTTTATCTTTTCTAGCCATGGGACAGTACTTAATTCCTTTTGTTTAGAAATGCAGAAAAGACTGAACTGTAAGTATGTTGAAACTTATTGGAGCAATATTAGAACGAGAGCAATCATATCCGATTTCAGCACAGCATAGGAGTGAAAAGAATGCATTTAGCCTAATGTTCACCTCTCATTTTGATTTTGGGTCATGTGGTTAGAAATCAGCAAAAGCAAGGAGAAGTTTGCCTGAGTAAGTGCTGCAAAATTAGGGTCATAATACACCAGATCAGAACTGTTGAAGTGGTGTAAGCTCTGAAGTGTACTTCTAGAACTACTTTTACAATCACTGCAGGGTGCAGGAATTGCAGTTACTGGAGAACTGTCAGATATTATGACACAGTGAGGAGTGGAAGAAGGGAGGAACATTCTCTATTTGAATAGGAATCTAGAAGATGTAAAAGCAGCACAGAACTCCTCTGTGACAGATGTTCATGCTAGTTTTCACAGAAACCAGTACTGAATGAAAACAGTAGATTATCTAACTTAATTATTCACCTTCCAAGAGTGTTAATCCTCTACAGAATATGATACATCCACTTTAGAGCTATTACAGAATGTATCTATTATGTGGAAGTGGGAAAGAAAGAGTTATATCAGTTTAAATCTCCTCTATTAGCCTACTTCAAAACAAGTTAGGCATCTAATTACTATTTAGAGTTGGGCTATCCTATTCCATACACATATATATACACAGACACATATATGTATGATATACTGAAGAATAAAATCCAAGCTGTCCTTGTCTATGCATCAAATTGACCAGAAGAGCAACTTACAGGAAGAGTACTACATTACAAAATTAACTAATTTGATCACATGAGGTCAATCTGTTTCAAGGCATGATAAGTCATAAAACCATGGCCATTACTGAGAAGTTATGTTCATCACTTATGAAACACATCTTTCTAATGTTTTCATGGTGGCATTTGAAAGTGCTGTATCTTAGCATTTCTGCTTTTTTTTTTTTTTTTGTTCTTAACAAATACTTTATAAAATAGTTTTGTTTGTGATCCAGGCCTAGGGACTAACTGATGCAAAGTTCACCAGCTATTAAGAGCGATGTATTTGATTCAACACCAAATAGTAATATTTAGCTTTGAATGAGTGTAAATGTAACAGGTTTGCCAATGAGAAAATGTGAATTAAACTATGAAGTTGTTCAAGACTGAGCAGTCTTATATCTATTCTATTTGTTTTACTGTTTTGTTAAATTTCCGCACACCTATTAGTTTGTTGCCACCAGAAGTAGATAACCTATGTAGGAAATCGATTGTGGCCTAACTAGATAAGTCACTCTCTGGCTTTCTTAGCCAGATACGTGTTTATTTTCAGCCTCATTTCTTAAACAATAGGTAAAATCTTGGTCATGAACATTTGCTATATAACATTGACTAGTCATCCACTAACTGTCTTTCCACCTTGCAAGCTCTATGCTACTCATTTTTTCTTTCAAACAGCTGTGCAATTCCAGACTGTTTAGCTAAACAGTTACTGTTTCCCAAGTGTTTCATAGTACTAATGCAGAGAAGACTCTTTATAAAAGTTGGCAGTTTTTATTGGAAAAATGACTTGCATTGACTTTCATTCATTTTTTTTCCAAATATCCTATTTAAAGATTACAGCCACCCTGAAAGACTCTCTCTAGTAACTAGAAAACTTCTGAACGATGTATCAGCCAGGATTGACAACTAAACAGCTGACCATCATGGGAGACGGAAAAGAGAACAAACCAACCAACCAAACCAGACCAACCCAAACAAAACATTCTCCATGTTCTTTTTAAAAAATATGTATCATTAGTTAATGGGGAAAAAAGTCACAATGCATGTCTCTTATAACATTCAAAAAGTGTTCCATAAATTAGAAATATACCTTCATGTTGCTGATATAGACAATTCAACAAATAAAAACTTGAACATAAAAGAAGTCACAGAGAGAGGAAAAGAGATACAAAGAGGTAGGTGGAATAAATTAAAAGACATAATGTAGAATGGAAAGTCCAGAATAAGCATACAAGCACACAAACCATGAGAATTAACTGAAATTTCTCAAACAATTAAAAAGAATCTACGAAAGCAGAAATCTAATTAAAAACAACTCCACATTTTAAAATGATGTTTTCTTTTAGAGTATTATTTCGAATATCCTGTTCTTTTGGCCAAATACAAACAATTTCAGCCCAACAAATTTCTAGTATATATTCTTGTTATATTTATGCTTATGTCACTTGGTAAAATAAGACAGCATGCTAGAAGTTCTGGGATTTTGAGATCCAAAATGATAGAATTCATTACATGGGACAGTTTTTTCTTCAGTTGAAAGATTGACACTATGTTATCTGTGCCTCGTACAAAGAAAACATATAATGGAACAGGGGCTTTAGCCAAAAGTGTAAGTTTTGTTAGATATGTATTAACAAAAAAAGTATTTGTTTTAAGTGAGAACAGGTATGTGGCAAGCTTGATTTTCCACTATTTAGTTATGGATGTTAAAAGAAATCTTTATTGTATGTTAGTTCAATTTTATTGTTTGTGGTGTTGTTCCTGGAGCCCAAAGGACAAAGAAGCAAAATGATTCCTTTTTCTATTTATTAACAGAGATCTGTCACCATATGATATGTAGCACATACAGATTTGGAATTGCTTTGGAGAGGCATTCTACCAAAGCTCCTCAATGAGATATTTGTAGAAAGTAAAATACAGCCATCAGAGAGTAGATATTTCTCTTATGTTTAGAGTTCAGTCTCTGCATATTGACTCAAAATTCATATTAATCAAAAGTCTTTAAAGGTTGGAATATAAAGTAGGAATGAAGAGAGCCCAAAGGGAAGATGAATATTATTATTAAAAAAAAATTAAACTTAATTTGACTGTATCAGTTCAGAAATAAATAAATAAATCTGAATTCCTTGGATTATCAAAGAAAAAAGGGGAAAATTAAGGACAAGCATCTTGCAAAGATGTTAAATGATTGATTTGTGTCAACTTCCAGCATCGGGAAGTTGAGAAGGTATGTGCTTTCGAACCATTCTCTTCAGGTAATAGAGATGAGTTGTCAGATAATGAGAAGTCAGCTGGAGCCTAAAGTAATATATTAAAGAGTAAACATTCCTAGAAGCAGATGGTTCTCACATGAGAGATCTTCGGGAGGACTTAAAATGAAATAGCTTTGTTACTAACAAAGATGTACAATCAGTCACACAGCTATGACAGCACAGAAAGAAACCATAGGTTCAAACAATGTAGCTACTTTAATGCCAAAGTATTTGGAATTATTCAGGGAATTGCAAAACAATGAGCCTTGACTCAGTATTTAGGAAGCTGGTTGAAGTAGTAATAAAAGATACAGGTAAAACAGCAGAATGAGTATAGGACGCAAAACAAAAAGGCAAACTACATTTCTCGTCCACTTGAAGTCTTTAAATACGTTGACATAATTCCGGATTAGGAAAAAAACAACAAACGTATTTAGAATTTCAAGAAGTCCTTAGCAAGTACTTTCACTAAAGACTGTTAATGATTATATGATGAGGGGTAATATTGGTGATTGATTTAAAAAAGAAAAAAGTTGATATAAGAGAAGGATGGAAGGAAGCATGGTTCTTTTTCAACACAGCAAAAGATGAAACAGCTAAGAAACTAGCCTAGCAGGTTAATACTATCTCTCACAGTAACTGCTGGTAATGAGGTAGTAGGCTATGTTCAATATTAGTGTAATGTGGCATAAGATGTTCTTTTTCTGTTCTTGATCATACAAAAGAAAATGTGAGTTAATTTTTCTACTAAAAGTTTTAAAGAATAAAAAATACATTACCATCTCTAATACACTTTATGCTTTACACCAAGAAAAACTTTACGAGCTTGCAGAAGTCTACTGTAGTGGAAACATTAAACGCAGCAATGCAAAAGCAGCTGAAGATCAGATAGAAATGTCACAACAGTTCTAAGTAAGGAAGCAGTTCTGTTCAGGATATTAGCTGAAGTAGAGTTCTTTATATGCATAAGTGTTTGCAGGTTCAGAACCTTAATATAGGCAATTAGATTGCTACTTATGGTGAAAATATGAGTATAGTTATGAACGGAATAAACACAACCCTAGACCTTCCCAATGTAACTGCTTCTCAGTCAGATATAGAATAGTTAACTCTTAATACCCACCTGTCAGATAAGGAAAGAGAATACAAGTAAAATTGCTGTGCTTAACATGAGCAGAAAATGCATAGTCTTGATTTTATTTTTTGTTTGTAGACTTCTTGTTTGGTTTACACTGTTAACTAAATACAGAAACTTATTTTTAAGTTCTAATGTGGAGTTTCTATTTAGAGGTGGTTTCTTCCTTTTTATCTGTGCATTACTTCTACAAATTTGCTTTTAGAAGGTTTCCATTATGACTAGATTTTGGATTCTTATGTTTCACTTAGTAGATGGCAGTGACTGAAGTATACTCTGGGATCCCCGTCCCCTACATGTCTACAAAAAATACATGTTGGAGCACTGCATGCACATGACAACATCCAATACATGTGCCTAAGTTTCCTTTCTATGCAAATCGGGGAACAGAGAGTGTCTGTTGAACTTAAGTCTTATTCTAGCACAGAACCAAGAAATGGCCAAGACTTGTTCTTATACCCCAGAAATCCAAAGCTATTACAGCTTTGATAAGTAAAAACACTGTGTTAGGCATACAAGTAGGCAGGAATGGAGGTGAGCATCTTATCTAAAAATGATCATGACATTTACCCAGCACTCGGCATGCATAATCCTCTGCTGCAATTAAAATCAATTAATTTATCATGCATTGTTTTCAAGGTTACACTTTAAATACTGGGAACTGTACGAGTAAGTAATTATAAACAGCGTTTTAAAATATTAAAAATTAAATAATTTTAAAAAATCAGAAGGAAATGGCCATGAATGTACATTTAGAAAATTAAAAAAGACATTATTATTAAGGCTTGGTTTTTATCCCACAGTGTGTTCTAGGAGCACTGGGTAATAGAAATTTGCCTTGGTCTTAAAATGGAAAGAGCTGAGAAATCTCTGCCTTGGTTATTTTTTCACTTCCTGACATGACAGTGTTTAAGCCTCAGGAAGAAAACAAGTCAGCTTTTTTTTTTTTTTTATTTGCACTATAGTCATCACAACCAAAAGGAAAAAGGAAAAAAAAAAGAGAGAGAAACAGAAACGTTACAGCTAAGACAGCTAAGATGATGAAGACACTTTATAACTTAGAAAAATAAAATGCACTTTTGAAATATGAAAACAGAAAATTATAATCTAAAGTATGCATAAATCAATTCCTATAAAATTATTTAAGAAACTTGATTCAGTTAAAGCAATATTTTTATTGTCTTCAAGAAGAAAAATGAGGCAAACTCCCACTTGTTTTCGTAAAACATAGATTTAAAGATTTACAGTTTATTTCTTTCCCTCACAGATTATAGTTGAGTATAGTCTCACTGTCATGATTGTGATATCAGTTCATAGTCACTAATAAGGCAATTTTGAATTCAGTAAACTTTGAATTTACCTGCAGAAAAGGCTTTGGGAAGGACTGGAGGAGTAAACAGCACTCCTTTTTAAATTGCAATTGTATTCATTTGACAGATTAAAATTTCCCAGACCTTTATCCATTTGCAGTGTTTTAAAACTGGTAATGATATGTAAAAAAAAACTAACTTACCCAACCATGGTAGTTCCTTAAAGAGAATACTTAGTAATATTTTCATTAAAATGCACAGTTTTCCTCATAAGCAAACAAAAGCAGACAAATTTACAGAATGAAAGCATACACTGATAACCAGCATTAAAGGTCATGTTTAGGGAAAGAAAATGAACAAACTACCACAACTATAAACAATGAGAAAATAATACCTGCTTTCCAGTTCCCACCTATGGCTAGAAAAGCATAGGGAAAAAATAAAAGTAATTTGAAATTGAATTAAAACGATCTAAAAAAATAGAACTCCAAAAACCTATCACTCCAAAGTTAAAAACAAAGCAAAGCGTGGATTGCATAATTTTTGCTGCAAAGATTCTTATTGTTAGGCCTCCTACATATAGTTTTACAATTGTATAAAATGACAGAAAACTGCAAACACTTAAACATCTTAGAATGACCAACTGTAACTTTGTGGAGCAGTTTCTGCATGATTGATACCTTTTCAGCAGAACTATTAAAGTGTGCTTCAGGGATTACACAGAATATAGCAGATTCTTTAATCCAGTGGTTTGGGGAGTTTGTAAGGCTTAAAGCCCATCATCATCAGCTTCTCCAGGGTATAAATTCCTTAGCAGCAATAAATGACAAAAAATTCCAGAAGCTATACTGCTGAATCAGCAAACGCAAGTTGCCCTCTCACCTGTCATTGTATTGATATCACTGTCTGTCCTGGTTTGGGCCAGGACAGAACCGATTTTCTTTTAGTAACTTTGCTTTTTAGTGAAGTCTCTTCTGAGAAGCTGCACTCTCTGAAATTAACTGCATGTTTTTCCAGACAGTAGCTGCTTCTAGCAGTGATAAGGCTTGGTGTTTATAGTTAGTGCTGGAACATCAGTAGGAATGGTATGCAGAAAGGCCCTTGCTTATAGTTATCCCTATGGAGACCAAGGTCGATGCTTGCTTCTGCTAACTTTCTTGTGC
>VZSC01014419.1:861-38034 GCA_013398225.1 Steatornis caripensis
GGCCTGTTGACCAATCCCAGTAGTTATGGTGGAGTCTTCTCTAAATTTATTCTCTCCCCTAGTCCTTTTATATTATTTAATATTTAGCTGGAGCTTGAGTGACTCTAGTCATACATGCTTTTGTCACTGATGGGTGAAGAATTCTCTCCCTTTGATTTAAAGGTATAACTCCCCTGAAATTCACTATGCATGCTCAGTCAGGGTTGGTCATACCTGGGGGGGGCAGCTTTGGGATGGAGGTGTGGGGTTTTTTAGTATTATAATGAGATTAAAATGAGCAATGTTCATCTGAAGGACCGCAATTTCATCATGGTTGATGGCTTAGTCTCTTATCTTCCTTGGTTGCTTGCTGCTATGAAGTTTATCAGTTCCATGGTGCCATCAAGTTCCCATCCTTGCAGAGATTAGAACAGAGCCTGGTTGTGGAGTCTTCACTCTCCTCCACCCTCTGTGCTGTTCCTCTTAGCATGTGGTAAGGTTGCAGATAGTATTGTTTAGGGAACTATTGTGGGAGTAGCCAACTGCATTCCGTCTTGGCAGCCGCATCTGTATTTTATGTAAACATTTCTTTAGTGTTGTAACTTTAAACTTGAGAAGGTTTTCCCGCTAGTTTTCTCTAATTTTACCCCTATTTTTCTCTTATTTTACCCCACCCTGGCTGTTGTCCCACAGTGGGTGTCAAGAGGATGGGGCCAGATGTTTTTCAGCAGTGCCCAGTGACAGGATGAGGGGCACAAACTGGAGCACAGGCAGTTCAACCTGAAGATGAGGAAGAACTTCTTTACTGTGAGGGTGACAGAACCCTGGTACAGGCTGTCCAGAAAGGTTGTGGCATCTCCTTCTCTGGAGATATCCAAAATCCACCTGGACGTGTTCCTGTGCAACCTGCTCTAGGGGCACCTGTTTGAGCAGGGGGTTGGACTAGGTGATCTGCTGAGGTCCCTTCCAATGCCTACCATTCTGTGATTGTGAGCAGTGTACAGCTGCAATTCAAGGAAGAACAGTTGTTCCTTAATAAAAGTCATGAAGACACTTCATTCTGAAACTCACTATTATTCTTTTTAGTATAAAGGTCATCTTTTAAAAGATACTGTCTGCAAGTGTCCTTCATAACAATTAGATTTACCCTCCTTTTTGTCCTTCCTCACCAAATTGAATTATGTGGTCTGAGATAGAAAAAAAATTTAAGCATCCAACTTATCTGTGTATACTCCATGAAAACTATCTAAATCAGTTTGTGTATTATTCTGGAAAGAGTTAAAGTTATTGGTTAAGAAGGAATTAAACTCTGCTGTAGTTGGAAGACAAGCTGCATTTAACAAGTCTAACAGATCTGGTAGCTATTTCAACCTCATCAAGCAACATGTTTAACATCTTAGTTTCTTTTGGATGTTGGCACCAGCAGTTGGAGAGTTGACAGGCTTCTTAAAAGAAAAAGCAGGAATAATGACAGTCTTGTGTTAGACCAAGACAAGCGCAAGCAATGGTGTTTGAGTCTTGTTCTACCTAATGTTGAAAAGCTCCAGAGTACAAGTGCTTATTTTTTTATGATATGAGTAAAATGACCAAAACTAACTTTGACAGCAGTGTTAAGAAACCATTCATCTGGACTTTTTGTTTTGAGGACCCTTCTCTATTCTGAATTCCTATGTAGCACAGGCGATAGAACTTTTTCTAAGGATTCCTGACTTGATCAAGCCTCGTAAAATTATGGCCATATTAGAGAATATTGCTTAGAAAATCAGATCCAGCTTTAAGAGTTTTGAGCGATAGAGTAAGCTTTCCGATTTAGCTGTTCTGGGTGGCTGAATCTTGTTCTAGTCAGGCTTTTCACATTAGAACAAAGGAGGCTTTGCTGGAGGATGTAAGGACAGTTCATTTATGCAAATGCACGTATAGCAGAGAAGCTGGGATGAGACTGATATAGTCTTGTTGCTGGGTTGGGAGGGGTGGAAGTGGTGAGAAGTGGCAGGAACGAAATGATTCCCTAAGGATTAGGGGGAAAAAAGAAGGCTGTCACAGTTGGCCGCCTGGCTTGCTATTCATTTTAGGTTGGTGTCTTGCAGGAGCCATGAATATGCTCATGTTAGCTCGGACCTCAAGTTTAAAACCAAAGAGAAAAGTAAACTACTGAAGTGACCATTTACATATACGTGTGTATGACGTGACGGGACTTCCCACTTTTGAGAACACCTTTCAGTGGCTTGTGTCTATAGCTGATATGGTCAGAGATTGTAGGTATTATAAATGTTTGCAAATAGAAGCAATACTTTTGGGGAATGTGTCTCTTACGAACTAAGACAGGTTTGCACTTAACTTAAAAATGCTGTCTGGGGATCCATATTCACTGATACCAGATCTGAGTTCTCTATAGTGTGAAAGCATGCATTTGGTCTAGATCAGGGGTGTTACAGTAATGTGAATGTTAACTGAATCCACGTTTCTTGCAACACTTATGCCAGCCATATGCTGGCTACAAATGAGCAGGCAACACTGGGTACAGCAAAAGGTTTTGGGGGACAAAGATACAGCCATTCAAAAATTTATGATCAAATTGGTCTTGGCAAACTGAATTTCTGTTGGTTTGCTTTAGTTTGTTCTGGTGCTTTAGATTCAGGAATAGGTGCTGAAAATGGATTTATTTTCCTATGAACCAGCAGCCTGAATATAAGATACTTAGTGAAAAGCAGTAGTTGGCTCATAAACCTTTTATAGCAAGGGAAAAGATCTTCCATATTATATGTGGATTATATAAAGTTATAAACATGCAGGAAGATGCATATAGATCTAGTATGTTTTTCCTGGTATAGGAAAAACTTTGGCTTAAAGGTCTAATTCACAACTATATTTCTTCAGTATTGCTCTTATTTGATTCCTCACAGTTACAAATATTAGAGGAAGAACTCAGTGATGAGGTAGACCCTCGCTGTGGCTTTTTGAAGTCATACCCAAAAGTGCAACTTCCATTAACTTAGACATACTATTTTTTTCCTTATGAGGAAGGCAATTACAGTGTTTTGGTATAAATGTTCACTTGCCAAGCAAAGTTTCACTCACTAGATTTGAGCTATGTAGATTCTTCTCAGATTTGCACTTAGAAGTGAATTTTAATTTTTTTTAACTGTTCCCAACGCAAGTACTTCTCAACAGCCTTTTCTTTCCTCCTTTTGTTAATGTCATTTACTTCAGATGCCTTGGGCACATGTAAGCTGCAGAGTGGTTAGGCTGAAAATAGACTACACATTTTTTTCATCAGCTTTATCGTTTTCAGTTTTGCCCTTTAACAATTCTAACAGTGCTGGGATAAAATGAGGCTACCAGTTCTGTGATGCAGCTTGCAGGTGGGAGGAACCACTGAAGCTAATGGGACCACCCACTGTAGGATTGTTGAGAGCCCTCCACTTGCAGTTGGGACCCGTTTTGTTCCTGTGTGTTCATTTATGCAGACCCTTTGCTTAGGCTTTGAGAATGACAATTTATCCTCTTTCATGTTTAGCATCAGGCAATTTCATAAAATCTCCCCCCCTGCTTTGCTCCCTCCTTTCGGCTGCACACATATACACACATTCATATTGCAGCCCAATGTATTGTCCTTACAGCATTGCTAAAAGGCTTTTGCATGATCTTTTAACAGGATTTTAAAGTAACACTTTGAATTTCTGTACTGGCAGTTTAATGGCTTGAAAATGACAGCAGAAAGGATTTCTACACATGGTAGTAAATAGAAAATGAAAGACTATGCAGAACTCACATGGCTATAGGAATTCCCGTCAAAGCTCTAGAGTTATGAGGAAAGAAAATGAGTTGCAAGAATGGAGTACTTGCCATACATAGGTTAATGGCCTTNGGCTTGAAAATGACAGCGGAAAGGATTTCTACACATGGTAGTAAATAGAAAATGAAAGACTATGCAGAACTCACATGGCTATAGGAATTCCCGTCAAAGCTCTAGAGTTATGAGGAAAGAAAATGAGTTGCAAGAATGGAGTACTTGCCATACATAGGTTAATGGCCTTAATCTTAAGCAATCTACAGTTAAGTGACTTCAAGCTTGGCAGCACTGTGAAACAGTATTTCCATCTAACAGATATTGAAAAAATATTTCTTAATGTGAAGGAAGATGCATTCCTTACAGCAGCACGTAGCCTCTTTGACTGCTGGTGCAGATTTTTGTGTGGATTTGTCTTAGTTTGATATGCGGGATTAGTTACTATATTTTTCCATGGACTGCAGTGCAAAACAGAGGCTTCCCACAGACAAACTGAAGGTACCATTACAATGTGTTTACTGTAAGCATACACTGCAGCAGCAGTTTCCCTGATGCAACCTCTCCCATGAAAAAACCTATTGAATCAGCCAACCATAAAGCTATCCTACTTTAGCAGAGCTGTAGAGCAATAGTGTTATTAAACTCCTGTTCTTCCATTTATTTCTTACGGCAAGGTAGATCTTGCTAGTCAGTCTTCCCTCTTTTAATTGACTTTGTTTTGAATTTTAGTTTTAACTGGGGCTATTCTATTTCATGTAAAAGACTTTGTATATGTTTTGAACTTCATGACACTTCTGCTACTCCTCCAGCTTTTTGAGGTCCCTTTGTACAGCAGCCTATCCAATACTGCATCAATCATACTCTGCATTATGCCTCATCTCTGAACTCGCTGAGGGTGCTTTCCATCCTATTGTTCAGGATGTATGAAAATGTTCAAGTGCATTAACCCCAGCATTGTCTCCTGAGGAACACCAATGGTAACTGGCTTCACGCGCAACTTTTAACTGTTGATTATTACACTTTGAACCTGCTAGTCCAGCCAGGTTTTATGCCTATTGTAGTCCATCAATCCATCTCATCTAGTTTGGCTACAAGGTTGTTAATAGAGACAGCATCAGAGACTTGCTGAACTGAAGACCACTTATCTTACTGCTCTTTCCTGGTTCAGAGGTAGTCATCTCATCACAGGTTGGTCAGATATGATTTCCTCTTACTAAATCCATGTTGGCTCTTCCAAATCACTGGCTTGTTCTTCAAGTGTCTGAATGGCTTCTAGGAGGATTTGTTCCAAAGTCTTCCCAGGGAGTGAAATGAGACTGGCCTTGTAGTATCTTGGAAACTCCTTACCCTGTTTAAAGGAAGACATGGTATTTGTTCGTCTTCAGTCACTGGGAACATCCTCCAAATGCCACGGCTTTTCAAAGATGATAGTGGCCTTACAATGGTGTTAGCCAGTTTTAGATGCATCCCTTCTGATCCCATTAATCTGAATGCATCCAGTTGATTAAGTGAGCCTTATTTTGGCCCTTTTCTATTGTGGGTTGCACTTTTCACCATGAAATTCTGCCACTAGCCTATGTCCTTTGCATTCCTCACTGGTTTCAGCTTCAGTCCAGCTTTATCTTCTCTAGCTTGATCTTTGCCTGCCTAGGCAATGCTTTGCTATGCTTCACAGGTAGCCTGTCTTTGCTTCCATCTTCATATTTTCTGTTGTACTTGAGTTACTCAGGACTTTCCTAGTAAGTCAAGCTGGCCTCCTGGCTTGTTTATTTATTCCTTAGCACACTGGAATAGACTGGTCCTGTGATTTGATGAAGTTGTCCTAGAAGATGAGCCAGTTCTCCTGGGCCCTTTTGCCTACCAAGACACAGGGTCCCACCCTCCTGTATAAATAAAATTCTATTCTCCTGAAAGCCAGGGTCTTTGATCCTTGCCTGCCTCACTCCCTTAGGGTCTTAAACTGTAAGTCATGGTCACTGTAGTAAAGGCTACCACTGCCTGAACATCCCTAGCAAGTTCTTTAGTCATGAGTAGAAGGTCCAGCAGAGCACTATCTCTAGCTGCCTGTTCAGCACTTGCAGCATAAACTTTCCTAGACATGTAATAAATATCTTGGATTGCTTGCATCTCACTCTATTACACTTTCCACAAGCATTACGTAGTTGAAATTTCTTATGAGAACTATGGGCTATGTTATGAGGCCTCTTCGTTTGGTTCAAAGGAGGTTCTAACTGGGGGTCTGTAGGAGACCTCCACCATGCCTACCCCTTTTGGCATCCTCTCTAATCTTGGTCCATAAGCTCCCAGCCACCAACCAAGTAGCAAAGCTCTATGCGTTGAGCATTTATGCTGAGCACAGCTCCTTGTCTTCGGAGTCTGTTCTTCCTAAAGAGCTTGTATCTACCTGTTATGGGACTCTGTGAGCTATCCCATCTGCTTCATGTAATTCCAGTTACATCTTAACTCTGCAGGTTTATGCAGATCTGACTCATCCTCTGTTTCATGTGCTGCATAGTCATGTACAGCCACTTCAGATGGCTCTCTAGTTGCACTGCTTTTGCAGGAAGAGGGAGACCTTCCCTTGTTATGCTGTTGGGTGAGTACCACCCTCATTTCTCCAACTTCTTACTCCTTCTCTTTTTGGTTTCTGGTCTTCATCCACTAGTAAACCTAGTTTAAAGCCTTCTGCACTAAGTTAGCAAGCCTGTTGAAGATGCTCTTGTCCAACTTCATTAAGTAGATCTTATCTCTCCCCAGCCAGCCTTGCTACGCAAAGAGATTCTCTTGGTCTTAGAAGCCAATATTCTGGTGGTGTTTAGGGAGAGCAGCACCTGGCCACAGTTTTGTTCCCTCTTGCCCTCAGAGCTTTAGAGTGCTGTAAAAAGACACTCTAACTTTAAGATGTTGGGCAATAAAGAATGCCCTTTTGTCCCTTGGTAAGGTAGTTCAATGTCTAATTTTACTGTAACTAAAATGAAATAAAAACCACACTGTATTTATGCTCTGAATATATCTAGCTTCAGTTTCTTCCACTGGATCTCAGGAAAACTTTGCCTGCTAAGTTAAAGACATACAGGAGAGATTCTGTAGTTAAAAGCTCAGATTAGACCTTCTGATGCAATGAAACATTGGGTCTAGTCATCCTGAAAATACCAGAGTGAACAGGAGTTATATGTGAAGGTATGATATAAATCTGTCGTGCTCTAGAACCACCTGTTTAGGCTTTTAAAAGCAGACATCTTTTTAACTCTTACATGTTTATGTGCAGCCTTTCATGATGCATACTTACAGTTTATGCTTAAAATGCTCCTTTGTTTTGTATGCTCAGGAGAAACTCTTCCATCTTTAGAATTCCTGGTTGGATGGATTATAAAAATATCCATGAGCTGATGAACTCTGACCAATTTCTTATTTGAAAAAATAAGCACATCGCATACTCATCAACACTGGTGTTTAAAATTGCATGTAGTTTTAGACACCCCCTGGGCTGAGTGATGTCATTGTGATGTGCAGGCTCTCCCTTAGAGACATCACCTCCTGTGCTCCATGGCAATAAGCATATTAGAGTTGCCTTTTTGGTCTGTCTTAATGTTATAAGCCTGATATCCTTTCTGCTGCCTATCTTTTCTATCAGCAAGAAGGAGAAAGAAGCCTGCAACTCCCCCACACATCCACCTCCACAAATTCACAACTGGGCTCAGAGCTGTGTGAAGAAAAACTGACAGGCTGCAATTCTGAATTTTAATCTTCAGAAACCCTTCCTGTAATTCCTGGGCAGAAAGGGGTTGCGTGCTAAATATAAACCTTTTCAGACAACCTAAGAAGAGAAACAGTCAGGGAGCTCATGGTTACGGAAAGAAAAACTTTACAAACTGATATTGTGATGGCAGATTACCAAATGCTTCCTACCAGTTCAGCCTGCATTTAAGACTTAATCTGGTTTTGAGTTGGAGTGCTGCTTTAGGTGACTTGGAGACAGGTGGCTTTAAGGGACATCTGACAAATCACTTCTGGCAGGGTGAGGATGGAGAAAGACTTTATTTTGGGCTGTGCTATGGAGCTAGCATCCAAGAGAATCTGCTCTCGGATGAAGTGATGCCCACCATTCAGATCCGCAGTTCATCTGAGTGTACATGGAGCTTGGAATAAGTTGATCAGTAGGCGGCCACTCTGTTATTAATTCTCAGACACATCAGTGGTGACAACTGACTTGCAAACAGGTAATGTTGTTTATAGTCCTTCGGTTAGGTTTTAAAAAAATTGCTTATCATTAATTTTGGTCTTAAAGTACTAGTATTGTTCATTCTTAAATACTTCAGAACATATTTTCCCTTTCAGTTCATCAACAATTCTTTAGTGTGTAATACTCTAGCTAACGCTCGTTGCCAAAGAGAAGCCTTTTGACAGAATTTGGGAATTTGCATTAAAAGGAAATAGATTTTGAGTTGTTATTCTAGTGGCTTTTCTTAAACTTTAATGTGCCAAAAACTTCTAAGAGATGTACAGAGAAGTTGCTGCTGATAAATTAGGGAATTAATTTTTTTAATCCAACTAGCAAATTAATCTAGATTTCTCTGTCAGGAAGCCATTTGCATAGTCTCAAATGACAAAGATTTTTTTCTGAAAACACAGCAAATGCTATTTCCCTAGGATTTATACTGTACTGTGTTTCTAATCCACATAATAATGATACTGTGTATATTTAAGGAACTACTGCTAGTTTACTTAAGATGTACTCTTCAGAAAGCCACTGAAATTATGATATGGGAGGTGAGAAATTTGCAAGCTGAAAAAAAAATAAGCTGCGAGATGGTTAGAGTGTATAAAAGAATATTCAGCATAACAAATGTGAACTCCTGAAGAGTTTTAACCCATAGAAGACAAGTATTATCTAGGTTAACACCAAAATGAGTACATAGACAAATGCAACTTATACATCCAGTCTTCACAGACCTGTACCATGGTGTCAGCCAGAAAGGTGGCTTCCTGCTCTCCTTCAGCATGCTGAAAAGGAGAATGGGCAAGCTGTAGGCAAGGGGAAATGGGTACCTCTGCCATGTCACTATATAGTGTTTCATTAAAATCAGTTCAATAGTTTCCTGGTTTTTGAAGGGAGTTGTCTTTGCAGATGACAATCATATTCTGTAAGAAGAGTGTAAACTTTCACAATTCTAATAAAATTTTTGTCTTGCTTGATGGGAAAGATTCATTTAATGCTTTGGGAGCCTGCTTACCCTGTGGTATATGAACATACCCAAATTTTAATTACTGTCTAAATTGATTATTTGCCTAATCTGGATAAAGGATATTTAAGGAAAAAGCATTACTCTTGATCCAAATTTCCTTGTGAAAGAGCAGATCATGTTATTAAAGTACTTAGAGCATCAGGATTATTTCAGTGCCTAGGGTGCAAACGTGATATGCTTTGTCTCTGCTGAACTTCTCCCTAAATTGATGATGGCCAGAATCTATTGTAGGTAGGTTCTTCTAGCTCAAATTTAAACTGTCTCTGAAGATAAGAGAAAAATCATTATTTTGATAGCTACATTAGCAAGGCAAGTCACAGTATGGATTCATTATGCTTTCTGTACTTTACAGACTATAAAGTTAAGACATGACTTACAAAAGTGTCTTTAGGCTGTGGGCTCTAGCCAATTCAAAATGCGGAGGGCATTAATCATGTGGCCCCTATCAGGCTGCAAAGGATCAGCTAAATAGGATATCTGCATCCTCTGTTGCCTCCTGTGAACCTGCGTATTCCTCCTGTTTGTATTTTATGGTAGGGTATGAGCCAAGGTTGAGGTATGTTAGTGATAGGATACAAATTTCTTAAACGTAGAGAGTAGGAGAGAAGGGGAGCGCAGTAGCGGAGCTGAGGAGCTGAAAAACTCCAGCTTGTCCCAAACATCTGGTGTCTCCAGGAAGAACGACGTTGAACCCAGTCAGTAAAGTCAAATTCAACAGAACTTCTGAGTTGCAGTCACAGTTCAACATCTCAACTGTGGTGCTGCCCTTCCTCTTGAAAAGGCTTTACTTCCTGTGTCTGTGTATCTAGTACTTGCCCTCAGTCTGTAAAATGCTTGAACAATTTGAAGCATGTTGAAGCACTGCAGTAGCGCCAGCAAAAACAAATTCCCTTCTCCATGGCTTTCTGCCATATCAGCTGAGCAGAATGAATTGTGCCAGCTTCGAGGGTGTTGTTTCCTCCTCTCATCCTCTGAGTGGCAGACAGGCCTGGCCAGGAGTGGTGTGTGTGAGTGCAGCCGGAAAGGATGAGCTCCCCTGGGTCTTACTGGGGGGAGTCCAAGAAAGCAAGTTAGTAAGTCATCTATTTAATGCTGCAATAAGTTTTCAGTTATGACATGTAAGCTAGCTCAATATGAAAGATTATTTGCTATTATTTAGAAGATACTTTCCCCTTCTGTGTGGGCATTAGCCAATTGTTTTTTGCACATGAATTAAATAATCTGGTAATTTATCCTGAAAGAAAATTGTCTTGCACAACTCTAGCCACATAGAAAATATTCTTGACTCAGGATGCTATTGGGATTGAATCCTGTCTTGTGCTTAATAATGGTCTGTTGTTTTCTTATCAATGGATCATATCTCATACTCGCCTTCTGCAGGTAGTGCAATCAAACACTTAAACATCAAAGCCACGACTGACCAAAAACAGTGCAGAGTGCAGGCAGCTGGGTTAAAAAGTGTTGATGAAAGAATGTACATGCAAAATCGAGGTGGGGGATAGAAGAGCATCCAGTGTTTTCTGGTTAGCTCTAGGACTGGAAGCTGCACATGTCACTGCAGGCCTTACAAACAAGCAGTTTGTCAGCCAACTGCATAAGGACCCTCCTTAACCTGGGATCAGACTGGGAGATGTGCTTTAGGGTGAGAGGATAAATCTTCCTAAACATAGGAAAAAGACTAGAGTATTCACCAGGTTTTAGCAAAATCTGCTTGATGGCCACTGGTTGTAAGGTTTCCTAAGGCAAGCATTTTGTTCGTGTTCTCTATAACAAAGCACCCATGGTTACAGAAATCTTTTGAAATCAGTTGTGTCTGTGACTGTATTATACTTATCTGACTTCACTGCCACTTACCTCCATTAATTTTTCTATAACTACCTGATACTGTGCTGAGAGAAGATGTGAATTGCTATGCATCGTTCATATTTTCAGAAGCCTTATTTAAGAACCATGACACCATTATATCAGTAGCTGCCCAAATAACATACTAATAACTGTTACAGTTACCGCGGGAGGGGATTTCTTCACTGCAATGTAATGAAATGTAAAGCTGCAGGGAAGTATTTTAAAATTAGAAGGCATGTGACACTTTCATGGTGATACAATAAACACTTTTAGAATTAATTTATAGTGGTTCACTATACATGTTCCACATACAGTGATTCTTTTTTTTCCTGCGTCATGCTGGATGTTGCTACCACTTTAAGTTTAAATAAAAGTGTAAGGGACAGTTCATAGTACTGCTGCCATAATGTATTTCTCTTTGCATGGATCATCTTCAGTGGTCATGTAGATTGAGCCATTCTGAATTTCTGTCGCTTTGTTAACTTTCACTGAGGTATCCATACAGCACAGGGGACTATTCTAGTGTTTGATGGGTTGCTTTGGATTATAATCTGACTGAGATCCTAGGAGCTGTCCTATGAGCAAGGACACAGTAAAGATCTGTGCAGGCTTGTTCCAGACAAAGTTGGACCAGATACTTAGGAAAGCGTACACAAACAGCACCCGAAAAATGTTAATAAACACATGCTTACTGGTCTTCTGAAGGCAAACATGACTAAAAACAGGTTGAAAGAGTTGCAGATTTATATCAAAGGAAAACAAGTTGGTCTAGATAACACTTGTTAGATAAAACCATGTGTTACAGTAGCATCTCAGCTAGTTAAACCTCAGGGCTGCATTATCGTCACAGAGAAAAAGGTGTCTTGCAGACTTTTAAAGAACTTAATATCCAGAAGGAAGAGCTCTTCAAAAACATACAAGGAGCCATTGAGTCTAAACAACAGGTTTGTTGTGATCTTATTGATACCACAGTACTTTGCAGACAAGGAACTAAGGTGTCTGAGGAGGAGGAACAACATACTTTGAGTATATATTTACCCTCACAGTTACTGGGTGACAGAGTGCTTTTATAGACTTTAAGCAGATGTGAAACTGGGTAGTGGAAGGCAGTTCAATGTCATTTAATGTGTATTTCATGTAGGAAGTGCATAAGTGGAACTTCAGATCTGATTATCAGAACAAAAACGTCTTTTCCTGTTCATGAACTGAAAAAGGCAGGGGAATCTGCTTGAGTCTCTTCCAAACTATCCTTAACCTAAACGTAGCAATGCCAACTAGATTTAGGTAGAATAGGTGGCAATTAGAGTTGCTTAACAAAATTGGTCTTGGTAAGGTGCTGTGAGACACAAGGGGATTTGGTGTACATTCTCCCCGCCGACATCTGTCTTTGTCCTATTTTTGAGTGCCTAAATTTAGACTCTGAAATACATACTTGGAAACAGGAATAAATATTAATAGTTGTTTTTCACAGCATTTGCATATGAAGGTCTCATTGATTTTGATAGTATTCAGTGTCACTCTATACCATTGTACGGAAGCTATCTTTTAGGTATTTGAGTACAGAATTTGAGCTATGCATATAGCTGGTCTAAATTTTTAGTGGTGAAGGAAAAATATGTGAAATAAACAGGAGGCTTATCAGAGGTACTTAGAAAATGTTGATTTGACTACTTAAAGTATTTTGAAGATTGCTAATGTATGTGAAAGCTTTGAGAAACCAATACAAGTTGGTAAAGAACAAAGCTCTACTTCAGATAGCCTCATAGGCTTAGTGGTAAGTAGACACCCTTCAGGAACAAAGAAACTGCAGAACCCATTTTCAATGCTTAACTTTCTTCCACAATGATTTCCTAAGAGCTGCTAGAAACGAGAAGCAACTTGGCTGCGTGGATCCACTGAGAAAGGAAGCTCAGGCGGACACAGGGTGCTGAAAAATGTTTGCAGCTTTAGGTACCACCAGTATAGGACAAGTAATAGATAGCAGAGGAACAAAGTATAAGGGAGGGAAGCAGATGGAAGATGCACATTTATGGCAAGTGACTGAACAGCAGTATAGCACAGGCGTGGAAAATGGTTAACAGAACAAATATATGAAAGACTAAACATAGAAAGGAGATGAGATTAATGTACTGGAAACTAGCTACAGATGATGTGATCTGCTCTGGACACTCTGTTCCCTGCTCTTGTATCATCCCCATGGTATCTAGGCACTTAACTAGCAGATGAGTCACTGTGTCTTTGTGCTGCAGCTTGTTTCTTCATTAAATAAAGGTAATTCTTTCCACTCTTGGAGTGATGCTGAAAAGGATTGATCTGTAAAGTGCTTTGAAGAGATACTAACATTCACAGATACTCTAAAGCCTAGGTTTTAATTGTGGAGCTGCAGATAAATTTAATACATTTTTACAGCAACAAAAATGCCTAACTGCAGTAATTCTAGTCTCTGATAAATTATTTTTGATGGCCCTTTTTGATAGTTAAGATGAAGGGACTGGTTAAACTGGTGAGGAGAGCATAATACCCTTGACTTCTCTTACGCTTACTCCACAGTGGGGCTCAAAAAATTGCTGATTGGGAATCAGCTTGCTTTGTTTCCAAGGTAGATTTCTGTATGTTTTTCAAGAATAACCGATTTCTTTAGCCGATATGCGATGTTGTATGTCAGCCTTAACTTTGCTGTGAGTTGCAAACAATGAAGTAAAATGACTTTTAGTGAAATATGAATTCATGACATGCAGCCACAATACAGCTCCTCTCTTAGCATGGTGTATGATGGAGTAATGCGGATAAAACTTTACAGCTTCATCCAGTATGTTATTGCAGAGCTCACACACCAACTCCAAATGTTACGTACATGTGCTTTCATGGTCGGTAGCTTTGGCTAAGTGGTCATTACAATTTGATCAAACCTGTTCTTTCCATGACAGTCTACAAGTCTTACATCATTGTCTTAAGCTCTTTCCTTGGAAGTAACCATCGAAACCATTTTGGTTGGCTTTAAGCAAAACAGCAACAGTTCTCTGAATGAACCTGTAACCGTTACAACAAAAATTTTCTAGGTGTGTTCAGCAAGGAAGGGAACCTACTACCTGTAAACAACTAAGGACTTTCAGACAACTTGAGCTCATTTAAATTCCAAATTACTTGGTAGTCTGAAAGTTGATACTATCTGACCACTTGAGAATGTAGTCATTCAGCGTAGCCTCAGGAGAACTGGGTAAGAGTTACTTGAAGATATGTAATTAGAACTGTTATATGTAAAGTATTTTGCTATTTGCAGCATACAAGTTAAGTGGTGGTTATACCTCTTAAGAGGTGCACTAATTATTAAAAACTTTAAAATTGGTATAATCAGTGCTATTAATGATTAAATGTGTCCAGTGGAAAACTATGATGGAATAGTTATGATCCCACCACTTAAAAGGAGCAGTCTTTGCTGCACTTGACATTTAGTAGATCTTGTTCCTACGNCTTAAGAGGTGCGCTAATTATTAAAAACTTTAAAATTGGTATAATCAGTGCTATTAATGATTAAATGTGTCCAGTGGAAAACTATGATGGAATAGTTATGATCCCACCACTTAAAAGGAGCAGTCTTTGCTGCACTTGACATTTAGTAGATCTTGTTCCTATGTACTGGACCTGGTGTATGCTAGCAAAGCACTGAAGAATTACTTGAAATGAAAGTTTTCACAGCATGTTTTGGATCCTTTCTATTGTGTTATAACACTGTAAATGGGCCTTCATAAAACATGGTCCAGGCAAATAATTTTTCACAATTCCAAATGATATTGCCTCTTACTGGAAAGAAAGTTGCACAGCTGGAGTTTCTATCAGAAAAAATTTCTCCACAGCACTTGGCCCACAGTTGTATCGGATGTCATGGTGATTAATCTTGGCTTTATTGACATTTTGATATGCTCACTGGGACAGAAGATGGGGAGCGCCAGTGATAAATCCACTAAATCTAGAGCAACTCTAACTATGATTTTTATGAGCCTCAGCCATACTTGTTTTTAACCGGGACGAGGTGACTATACCTGACAAAGCAAAAGACTGTCTTTAACAAAGTTGGAGACAAGATCAAAAAATGAAGTGAATGAATCACTAACGTTTTCTTAAGGTATCTTTAACAGATATCTATAGCTGGTCTTGTATACTGGTTTCCATTCAAAACAGATGCAACATCAAAGTAACTGCAAGGGACTGCATGGAGAAACTCTTTGCTTTAAGAAAGCTATTGCAATGTGTTTCTCTTTGGCTTTTAGAGACTGCAAAAGCACAGTGACTGCAAATGAAGCTGTCTAAAACTTATGACCGTTCCTAGTCTTGCTTCCCTTTCTGCATGATAGTCTTCAGAGTTGTACGTTTGCCAGTTTCTCCTTTCCCAGATAGCATGACGTACAATTCTTAATTCTTTCAGTAGAAATTGAATTAAAACTCTTGAATTCTTTCTTGATGTTGCAGTTACTTATAAGAAAAATAGCAGCAATACAAAGGTGCCGATAGTGTCATTTCTAATATATTGCTGCCTTTTATCAGAGACCAAGTGACAGAAATAAAAACAAATGTCAGGTGTAGGCACTTAGTTCAAATTGCTTCGCACCATTGTCCCTATTGCTGCTTGCAGGAGTAATTTCCTGTGTTGCCGGCACTGACAGGTTCTGCTTCTGATTCTTCCCCCTTCTTGGATGTGAAGGAAACAGCTAGAGGTGATGGTCTGCGTGGCCTCCACATGCTCCAAGGTGGGATTGAAGTCTGTGCCCCGATCTCGTGACTATTAACATTGAGTTAGAAATGAGGTGGGGAATTGCGGGGAGGGGGAGGTTAGTATCTGTGAAACTTCTTTTTCCTTCCCCTTGCCTGAAAACTGGCCTTAATTAAGCTCAGCTATGTGAAGTTACTATAGTGCCTAGAGAAGATGTGTCTTACAGCTTCTTCAATCTCCACTGTTCATTTGTTTAGTTACTAGGTCATAAAGTCAGCAACAGCCCTAAATCTCCTCGTTCTTAGAGGAAGTTGTTATATGACAACTATACTTAATTTTACTCACCCCCATCTGAAGTGAGGGAGGGGTGAGAAATTTCTTTTCTGGTGTCTACAGAGAATCTGTAGAAACAACCAAACCTAAACAAAAAATTTCTAAACTGTCAAAACAAACAAAACAAAAATCATAGACACAGCTTAGCTGTTAGGATGTGGCACTCCTAAAAGTATTTAAAGCAAGTTCAGATAACCAAACATTAGGGTGGATTATTAGGCATCTGCTGCTAAAATATTTTTATTTTTATGCTAATGTAAAAATGCCTTATTGTTGAAAGGAGAACTGTTGTATGTTTCTAGACCTAGTGCTAAGTCTTCCAAGATTCCATAAAAATATTACTAGACACTTAGATTTTTAGTTTGCCGTAGATTTTGTGAAAAGGTGGTCTGAGCAACAATTCTGAAATGATTTGTACTTCAAATTGCTTCACACTTCTGGTGTTGTTAATGTAGACCCTTTCTGATACTGCTTTTCTTTTAAGATTTCATGTTAATTAGATTAAATCATAAACCCACCATAATTCCAGTATGCAAATTCCTTTTAAAGCAGAAGGCCTAGGTCTACTTGAACATTCAGGCTTTGAGGCACATAAAGTTCCTTCCCCTAATTTCAAGTGAGAGTTGATAGTTCAGACCTGTCCTGCAGAGGTGTGATCAGGTACCAAAAGTTTTTGATAGTTCTTAACAGTATGAAAATAAAAATCATACAGCCATCTGTATCTCCTAGAATAATTTGGTTAGTTCTGCTGCTGTTGAAGCTGTTCTCCCTGTTACTTGGACTGACTTGTTTGCATTTAGCCTGTGCAATGTTCCGCAGACCTATTGCTATGGGAAAATGGTACTAATTGCTCAGGTGTCTTTTAAAATGCTACTCCTTTTAATCTTGCAACTTCTAGTATTCTCGCTTTCTACAGAAAATTTACAGTTTGGGGAATGCTGTGAGTCATGAGAATCTACTCTTCTGTGACTATCGAGTCACTGAAGCCTATTCTGTTTATTACAAGTTAACAAGCTCAGCTCTGAGGAGACACTCAGCACACCATTCTCTTTGCTCTAAATAGAACATTTCTAAAGCAAAATAACATCTGCTTTCATGGTAAACCTTCTGTGACGCTACGACTTCCCTTCTATGTCTTCTCTTCTGCAGAGATGTCTCCATGTCTTCCACAAGAACATAATGTTTGGATCACTGCATTCATTTAGCTCTGAAACTTGGTCTTGGCACTGAGTTATTTTGCCATTTATTATGTTTACTCAGGATAAATGGAACTTGCACTTTTACTCTAATTCTACCAGGGCTGGGGAGAGGAAAAAACCACTGAGAACATTGATATGGTCTTTAGTGTATACTGCTCTTATCTGTGACCTTTTCATATACTCGTATTTTTTTCTTTTGCTTCCTGTGTGTATGTGCATGCAATAGCTCTAAAATATTAAATTAGATCTCAAATGTCATGTTATCAATTTAGGAAAGAAAGGATTTTAGCCATTAATATAGAAAGTGAATCCTTTTATGTTACGTAACAGATAAGTTATAACAGACAGGCTGTGTTTGAAGTGAGTTACAAACATGGCACTCAGCTTTTTGCTATTTATCTTTTAGCTGTCTCTATTAAAATTACTCTTTCATCAAGCAAATGAGGCTTTTATGCATATTAGCAGGAGATGTGCCCCTGTTATAAGCCATGTACACACTTGATTTGTGTATTGAATAAGATACTTACATTACTTTATTACTTAAACGTACTCTGTCCTCCTTTATATACACATGTGGTAATGGATCATTTTGGTCCTGGTGTTGCATGCTACATGTAAATTACTTCAATAGTATAGACTGGCTCGCTTAAGCAGGGTCATTCTTCAGAAATCAAATAACTGTTAAGTACAGTGATGCTGGGCATTTCTCTGAATTACGTTTTTCTCATATTGCAGCATATGCATCAAAGCTGTCCAAATACTGATAGTCTAGACCAATGGTTTTAATTTCATAAAAGGTAACTTTTTCAATCTAATTTTGCTTAAATTAATCATCTTTCATCTCTTCTCCATTACTACTTGACTGCTATATAGCAAGCATCTTTATAATGAAATACATTTTAAGCCATGTGTTAAAGATCGAAGCAGCTGGACCATTTTGTTTCAAAGACGTTTCATTGCAAAATTCAAGTGAATAGATACCATAAAAAAAATCCCCCCTCCGTGCTCGCTAATACAAAGGTTTTCACCAGTTCATTAAATATTGCATAGTACCCTACCTAATTTTTTACAAGCTCTTAGTGTATGTAGCTCCACTGAAACTTAGCAAACTCTATTTTTAATTAAATAAATACTTTTTTAAAGCAAAACTATAAGCAGTACAAATCTACCCTTTGAAATACAGCCTAAAGCCTGTATTGCAATGTCAGCGGTATAGTGCCTCACCCCTAGGAATTTGTTCCGTTTTGTAATGTCAGCCACACAAGGATAACAAGGACAAGTGTGCGTGTTAATGCTTAGCACAGAATTCATCTTGCATTATCTATTTGCAGGAGCATCTTTTCCCATATGAAATACCTGGCTGTGAACATTTTTGGACACAATACTTGGCATATCTGTCTCTACCCGAAACATCTCTACCTTTTCTTCTGTGACTTATTATCTCTTGATTAAGTGGCTAAATTACTTGCCCTGCTTGTAACAGAGGCTTGAGGAATGGAGTATGTTGCATTTAATTGAGGGAAGAGTTAGGATTGTAAATCGCTGCTGATAAAATGTTTTGGCAAACAGGAGTTGAATATATTATACACAGTTTGTTCAAACAGTTGTGTTTCTATGAGAGGCTTAAATTGCAAACAGCAGTATTTCTAAAAAGCTTGCCTAAAAAGTGATTGAAAGAATCATAACCTACAAATTTGCCAGTTGTTTGTTATACTTGAGGAAATGCCTCATTTTCTGTTATCAGGTCACTTCTTCAGTGTGTAATTGCTATATGTAAGTATTCTAAATCCCTTCTCTGTTAACTGAGAGAAAACTCTGAGAGTTAACTCTGTTAACTGAGAGAAAAATGGATGAACGCATTTAAATGATGGCCAGTGTGTTGATGAGAGATGTGAAGTCCTGCTACATCAGTAAATAGAGGAGGTAGATTTTCTTTGACTTTTCCTCTTGCTCTTTTATTAGTGTGACATCTCTCTGAGTTATATACATAAGGAAAAACAGTACTGTGCATAAGGAGGGTGCCTACTGGGATTACGTTACAACTGCTTCCACTTGGGCCTGGGTTTTCACTCTAAACTCACGCAGAGGTCTAAAACTACATAAGGACTTTTGCACAGTAGGAACAATCCCTATAATCTTTAAGGATTAAAGTAAGAATTTGCATATTGAAAGAAATACTCTTCAACCTCAGACCAAATAGTGAATGGGCCAAGAAAAATGAAAACTAATTTCTTTCTCCTACAGGTAGTGGCCAGGTGCTGGTGGAGGAACACAACTTCAAGATTACATGGGGAAGCCTATTACCAGCAAGGCAAGGTAATACAGGCACCTTCAAACTGCTGCATTCTCCAGCTGGCAGCATGTTAGCAATGCCTGTCCTGAAGTGGAATACAGCCTGTAAAAATTACAGTAGCTGTTAGCTAACTGATATTTGCCGGTAATGAACTTTCACCGAAAAAGTAGGTAGGAAAACGCCAGTGAATATCCAGGTATACTATTGCCCTCACTAGAGTTGCTACATTTTAATTTGACTCATTAAAGGTGAAAAACATTTTCCGGTACCTCTATGATTATTTACAGTCTAAATGTTTCCTGAAAAAAATGACAAGTTTCTTCCCAGTTGACTGTGTCTGATCAGTGCTTCATACATGCTTTTGAGAGCAAGTTAAAGGGTTTTTTAGGTGGGAAGAAACCTCTCAGCATAATGCACTTAAGATTTTTCTCACACTTCCAGTGCAACACCAACCCTTTCCCCATTGCTTTAGTGCATTTGCATAGAGTAACACTATTCACATCTCAATTCTTAGGAGTTTCACTTCTCTACCCTTCATTTACCTAGCCTAACACATGTTTTCAGAAAGCTGGCCCTTCATGTTCTCATCAAAACCAATTTTGCCATAATAGCTAACTTTTCTTTACTAGTAATACTTAACTTGTTTTACTTGACAGGGAGGTCCAATGTGGAACAATGTTGTGGTAAAAAAGCATGAGAAGTTCGGTAGTTAATTCATGAAGCTCTTGAATAATTCATTGCAGATAAGCCCTTTAAACTCCCATTTAAGTCGTTAATAATGATGAGTAGTTCATTCCCAAGACCTCTGTTCCTTGCGTCCAATATAAAGTACAAGTAGGAAAAGCTTGGTGAGGAGTCATGTTTCACCCGTAAAATAATTTCACCTACTGCAAAATGATTTTTTTTTCTTATCTTTTATTCGCTTTTTCACACATTGTAGAAAGTACTAGCTCTTTAAGAATCACTGCTGCTTTCACCATCCCACATGGCTGTGTAACTGAAAAAAGGCACTTAACTGAAGGATATTCACAATATTTAATTGGAAAAAGCAGTACTATATTAAATGTCTTCCCCACGCTCTTGCTGTTTTCCTTAAATAAGCTCTTCTAAAATAGTGTGAGCATAAACGTCCTACTCGGGGAAATACAGGATTTTTTTCCTGCAGAGATCAGAAATAAGCACCTAGGATATTTCTTAAGCAAAATTCTTTTTCAACTAGAGACTTTCTGTACTAAAAGAATGAGGACTACAATTTGACCCTCAAGTATGGGGAGCTCCAGGGGTTCAAGAAAATCAGTAGTCCCTCCTCTCTAGTACTGCTTCCAACTCCGAGTAGGGAATAAATGGAAAATGGTATTTGTACATCCTAGGAGTTCCTGTTGGAAGCAAGTGCTCTTTCAACATACTCAATAGAGGTGGTGGGACTGATGAAGCTTCAGTGAGACAGAAGTGGGTGGAGTGTTTTAGCAAATATAAAATTGTTGAGTTTATTCATCCTGAAATGCGTTACAAGCTTTTACATGTACTTTCCAAAATATCAGGTTGAGATGTCCAGGGTGACAGTCACAGAAATGCTGGAGAAAGAAAAGTGTTCATCCATATCTCTGCCTCATAGCTTATGTGTTTTGCTGAGCTGCATTAGACTCCTCCTACTTGAAGAACTTGTATTGCTGATTTTTCAGGATGGAGTGCCCTAATAACCAATGAATCTTATCTTTTAAAGTTAAATCTATTCCTCGTCTTGTAACTTCATAGTCACCCTTCATAGAAGGTGAAAGGGTCCTCAGGAGGTCTTTAGTCTGAACTCCTGCTCAAAATAAGGTCAGCTCTGCGGGCAGAATTATATTTGGGTCTGTCTTCAGTCAGATCTTGAAAGTCTCTGAGAACGAAGACTGTGCAGTCAAAATTTTGTATGAATAATTAGATTTACTTGGGCAGAGACTGAAAATTGGGTCACTCGCCCACAGGTTAGTTTTTTGGCTAGAAAGCTATTCTAATGCTCTGTGGATAATGCTTACAGGCATTCACCATATAAAGTGAGATAGTTCTAAAAAGAGGGCATAAGTTAGAGTGCTCCTCTGCAGGAGTGAAGTAAATACAGATCCTGGTCCTGAAATAAGTAGGCAGTCATAAATAACAAGGGAGTGCCAGGTGGAGGGGCGCATCCTCCAGCATTTTTAGGGTATTTTTTAAACAAATGCTGCCACTTTTTCTGCTCTTGAAAGTACTCACAGGTATCTGTCTAAACGGAACACTACATTGCATGAAAACACTTTTCCCTCACGGCCCAGGAAGAAATAAAAGATTTCAGCACCCTTCTGCAAAATGAATCTCAGACAAATATGAATTGTATTTGGCAGGCTGCAAATAAACAATAGTAGGCAGGGGAAGCGGAGCTACGGCTCTAGTATTTTGCACAGCTAAGTTGCCTTCTGGAGATCTCTGCCTGCTGGAGGGCAGGAACAGAGGCACATAAGTGGTAGAGGTACACGGACATAGCAGTAGATGGACTCATTGACAGTGAATTCATACTATGAATTAATTCAGGATAATGCCTAAATAGTCGACTCGCACTCTTCACAAAGGCGCCATCCTATTCAGTGAACAGTCAACTATACCCATGAGCGCAGCTCCTGGGACCTGGTTTGCTGCTGCCACTTACTGCTTAAATCTATGCCCTCGGGACTGTCCAACCCTCAGATGCTTGCAGAGGACATTGCTCTCGTTCTTTGAAATACGCTGTACGATTAACTGAGGGCTTACAGTGTAAATGCAGCATGCTTACAAAGAAAAAAAGGTTATGTATATGAACTTTTTTACACAGTTCTTCAGTTTTATGTTATCAGAGGTGGTTTTATTGATTTTTCTGCTTTAAGTGGGTTTCTAGGAGAAGCAAATATTGTCTCCAGAATCATTTAACCTCCTGCAGGGCAATATGTCATAATCTCTTGTTCCTCACAGATGCTTACGATTTCTTCCTAATAGTTAATGCTATTACAGTTTGAATTTTCTGATGATGAAATTAAACTTCTTGCTGTCAAATGCCCTTGTGACAAATCGTTGCTCTCATTTCACAACTGAAAGCTGTTGTGATCACTTGTGTTTGCATATGCCAACGACGATTTTTCATGTTCTTAAATATTTTTTTCTCAAAGTAAGCAAGATATAGGAATGATTAAACCCAATTAGATTAATCAAGTTTAATATTCCACCTCTCTGATGTCAAAGAGAGTAAAGATTAATTGAATCCTCCTTGCTAGCGGGTTACTAATTTGATCTGGTCCAGATGATGGAATTGCTCAGTCAAAGACTGAGTTAGAGCCCAAAACTGATTTGCTTCTGATGCAGACTAGCTCAAACAGGGTTTGTTGCTCTAAACAAACAGATGTTTTCCTCCTACCTGCTTTAGGTGCCCGTGCAATTTTGGAACATTTCTGTAAGTGTGGTGGTCTATTTGGCCCATACAGTCTTTGTACCTGAGACTGCATTGGATTGAAATATTAGCACCGTTACCCAGCCCTTGGGTCAAGGTCTAGCTGGTTCTGTAGCAAAGCTGAGAGCCAGAGCAGCTGCATGTGTGAAGGCTTTGCCTGCTATCAAATGACACTGATGTAATTGTTTTGAATCCTCTCATCTGTGGTGCTCTGCACTGAGCTTGAGGATGTAGTTCTGGGAGAAGACACCATGCTTGGCTTGGGCAAGTGTCTTCCAGCAGATGCCTTTCCCTGCCCAAGGGTACATCACTTCTCTCGTTTTTTCAGCAGTGATGCAGGAGCTCCCCAAATGAGGAAGGGACTCTGCTGTATTTTGCAAAGGTTATGTGGCAAAGTTGTGTTCCCTACTCAGGGCCACATACGCATCCTCCTTGGGCAGATGTGAGTCTATACATGTACGCTGTAGAGAACAGAGACAGATGGAAATGAAGTTATAAGGGAATTCACTAGGCTTTACCAGACTACTTGGCTTTATTAAATACTTAGATACTGTCATCAGTACTTCAGAGGTGACTTAATGTGTCAGCTTTGCCTCTATGTTTTACCTTTGTATGATAGCCATTACAAATCATCACAAGACAATTTATGGCCACCTACCAGAAAACAAGTTCAACTGGAGTTTCCAATAAAATAGTATGGGCAACGATGGATGACAGATGAAGCAGAATGAATGATTTGGTTATTCATAAGCCAAATGACCCTTGAAAGACAGCAGTAAAAACGAGCAGAAGATACTCAAGTAACATGTGGCTTCAGGCAATGTGGCTTATCGTGACTGGCAGTCAGGCCGTGCTGGTTTATGTGCTCCTTGTGTGCATTTTGGCATGGGACTGGGAGGCACCACCCTGCAGAGACCTGTTTTCCACTGTCTGAAGACAAGGTATTTTGTGATCTCATTTCAGAGGAGAGAATAAGTGAAAGACTTTACCTCTCCGCTGTCCAGCAGCCCACCTGTGCCACAAGTTAACTGTAGGGGAAGGAGAATCTAGTACCACTCATTTTGTTTCCTCCCTGCCTGTTGTTCTTATGCGTGTCTCCTTGGATCTCCCTGGCACACTAACTCCTTGTTGTGCTTCAAATAACTCTTGGGTGGATGAGTCGTTTTAGAGAGCTGTTTGAAAGAAACAGCCTTGTGCAGCCAAGCTGGGACCAGTCCTTGTCTGCTTTTTAATCCCTGAGCTGGATGTTTCAGCATCTTCAGAGCAGCATAAAGTACAGAAAAGAACGCTCCTGTAACACTTTCTGAGAAATACTATGCTAATTATTGGGAATAGCGTCACTTGCAACAGTAGAAAACTGTTGTTTTAATGTAACATGGATGAAATCAGTAATACTTGGCTTGTTCTTCTCTAGGTGTCTTGTGCATTTCCACCCTAATGTTCAGTCTTTAATGTGAGTGTTTAATCGTGCACTGTGTTTCTTTCATGTTTTTTCTTTGTTTGGAAGAGCTGTCTGCATTTCTCTTGCTAGGTTTAAAGCAGTACTATTTTTGAACAGTGTTTTGTAAAGTGCCAGAGAGAAAGATGTCCCAGTTTTAAGGAACCTTTATAATTTTAAAGAGAGCTACCTAATAGTTTTTATGCTCATTGTTGTAACCTTCGTTTATCAGCAAGTCTCAGAAATAGATGCTATGTGCTTATACATCAAATTGAAGCTACTTTGTTTCCCATGGACTTTGTCCTTACATTTTTCATTTGTATAGGTCTCTGGCTACTAAGGTTTTACAGAAAGACTGAAAAATGTGAATCAAAAGTAACCGGTTCAGATAGTTAACGGAGGATGCTAAGAAGGTCTCTCCCAGGTTATGTGAACTTCTTACTCATCTATGAAAACTGCAGCCAAAACTGCCAAAACTAAACATTAATTATTCTAGGGTTCATCTGCATGGAAAGTATTTCAGCTGTAAGCTTATGAGCCAATTCCAAAATAATTAATTGTGTCCATATTATGTGTACACACTCTTTCCAGTAAAAAACTGGTATGAAGCAGAGACTAGAGCTCAATGGGCTCATTTTATTTTTGATTTAAAGGTAATATACTCATCTATATCAGAATACGTATATCTAAAACTTAATCTACTCTTAAGGGAAAGTGTTCTGTACGTCTCTAACTGTACCTGTAGCATTATTTAAAACTCTAGACAACAAAAAATATCCCATAGGGAGGATGACAATTTACAGTCATTTTGGTACCCCACCTTGCTAGTGTTTGTGAGAGTTCTTTCTATTAGTTCTTCACCAAGAAAGAGGCAAGGAAAACACTTAGCAAGTATGTCCAAGTCTCTTCTAAGAGGAAATCAAAGGACATATTTGAGCATGTTCTGAACATCTGCATGCATGCTTGCTAGCAGCATCTTATTCTCTCAAATCCCAAACATGAGCCTGTTTTTGGAAGTAACAGCATCCGAGGAATCTCCCTCTTCCCCACTAAACTCTCGGCAAAATGACTCTAGCTTGTAAATAACTAGTAGTCATTTGTACAGCCTTCCTGAAAGATTTTTGTGTGTGTGTGTGTGTAAGTACTTCAGCAGTGTTTGCAAAACTGAGAAAATACAGCACAACTTGGGAATCAGCCTTTCATCTATGCTTTCAAATGGAGAATGCGATTGTGGTCAGAGTTTGCTGGTGTAAGTCAAGTTTAAATAATGAAGTTTGCTTTCCTATGTATTAGTGTGAAGCTGGGATTCTAACTCTTCCTGCTCCATCAATACAGACATTTATAGGAAAAATTATTTCCTTCCTTTAGAAAGAACTTGCATTAATATTAGGTATATTTTCACATTCCTACTCTCTACCTTAAGTTGCGTATAAAAACAGTGTCTTTCATATTTCAAGCAGTGGGGAAAAACAAGATGGTATAACTATTGCATAACTATTCATGCAACATCTCTGGGGTCTTGTAACTGAAAGAGGAAATCTTACTTTTCCAGTGAATTACCTTAGCTGAAACCATGTTGATCATTTTTCTGTGAAATCACATTGGAATTTATAAACAGGGCCACTTGAGTAAAGAAGAAATACTCAGTCTTCACTATTTGTCTCTGTTCATAGACATTCTAACTCTACTAACACATCCTATAAAATGCAATATTAATTTAATTCAACACAGTTATGTGTGGATAAAATTTAAATATGGCTGTTGTCATTTTAATTTAAATTCATTGGTAGGAAACTCGGTTTAATGGTAGTTGAGTAAAAAAAGAAAATGTGTTATCTGTACTCATAAATCACCCCAACACTCAATTTATTCAAAACACTGAATTAGGCACTCAACTAGGGCACTGGAGAGGAAGAAATTGCATTGCTTTCATTAATAGTTTGTTTGAGTATGCAAACTAATAGTAAATTGTAAATGGCTTTGCAAAGACCAGATTGGTTTAGAAATAAAAAAAACCTAAGAAGTTCTTTCAGTAGTGAACAAGTCTATCTTCACTCCAGCCGCTCAGGCTTTTATATAAAGCAAATTATTCTGACACCTAGTGAAGAAAATTTCAAATTGCCCAATCTAAAACTACAAGTGTAGCTACTCTTTGGTCTCGAATGATTACTTTTTGATGTTAATGGGTGTTAGTGCATATCCACGTGGGAAAGAATTTCCTAGCATTTGTTACTGATATTTCAGTGCTGCCTATTAGTGAGCTTTTGCAGAATGAAAAATAGTCTTCAGCTTTAATTTAATTGTTAAAGTATTTTATGACTGGATCCAATCCAACAGTGCTAGTTAGTCTGCAGGCTAGTAGAAAGGCTCTTACAAGTTTCACTGAGCTTTGGGCGTTAGCCGTATTTCCCGAGACGATACTTCCATCCTCTTTGTTGGTGTACCTTGTGCTTAAATATACGTCCTGTAGAAAGTCTTTGTTCTGCAAAGCTCTTCAGGTCACACTTAAATTCACCTGTGCACCTTAGGGCCTTTGCTTTACACTTAACTGACTAAATCAAGATAAAAATGTTTGTCTCAATGAATGGCTGAGCCAACAAAGAGGACCCTTGGCTTGGCTGGTAACTGAAGGTTCCCTGCTATTTGCTGGGCCAGCATGGGTGGCAGAAGAAAGTGTTGGAGCAGGATCACTCGGTTCAGATTTTCTAGAGAGCTAAGAGGTCATCTCTGTGCTCAGAAAATTATGTTCAGGGGCACAAGAGACCTTGCATACTGTGGCCTGTTTCAGTACCTCTGCGGGCTTCCACATCTTAAGGTGGTAGAAATATCCAGAAAAAATCAAATAGTGAAAAACTCATTAAAATAAGGATAATGCCTGAAATATATATATAGTATATAAAAAGCAGATAACCGTTTCCTTCCAAATTGGCAAATCTCACATTCTGCATGTTACTCCCTGGGTACCCAATGTGGTCCATGGAGACAGGAACCAGGATTATTCTTACTGACTGCAAGGACTAGTTTGTTTCTCAAGGGCCACAACATATGCCTGAGGACAAAACTGTAGTTAAAGCAGCTCTTATAGAAGTGTATTTTATAGTAGTAGAAGCTGCATTGGTTTAACTGCCAAAAGCTTGCTTTATATGGGGGGGGAAGGGGGATGAGTTTGCAAAATAATAAAGCTAATAAATTGCATGGATACTACAGATTAGCTGTGAGCAGTTCCTGAGCACTGGACATAGTGATCCAACGTTTTCACAATTTCTTCCTTCCTGCTTGTATTTCATGCTTGCAGCACCTCAGCTTAAAAGGCCTGTGAAATTCCTAAAAATGCTTCTTGTTACAGTCTTGTCCAGACTCTTCATTAGTTTCAGAGCGATCCTTTCCAGAGATGGTATGACGGTCCCTTTCAAAAGAACTCTCTCATTATTTGCAGCCCCTGATTTTGTGGCTACAGAGTTCTGCCTGATTACTAATAAATGGAGTAGAGATTTACTGTATTACTTTAATACGTAAATCTACCTGAAGCTTGCACTAGCTTTCCACAGTGATTGCATCCCCTGCCTTTCTGATGTACAAAAGAGCTAACAGCAATGCATGTATTTCCGCAGTGGTTCCATGCAAAACTTGCAAGGACAAGGCACCAGGTTTTGGACCAGGCTCAAGTTCTCCTGGAAGCTGCGTAACCGAGTTCTCTGTAACCTTCTCTGCCCTTACCTGTGCCTCACATGGGATGTCCCTCATAGGGATGGTGCAATTTGGTGTGCAATCTAGCTGTGTTTCTCTCTGAAGAGCCTGGAGGCACTTGAACTAAAAATGAAACTTGATGGTGAAGACTTGCGGTGAGCTCTTTCTGACCCTTGTGCACAGGTGCTGGGCAGAGGGTGAGGACATGAATGTCTTATTTATCCCTATGGAGCAACAGAGAGAGTGAAGCCCTTGCCTGTTGTGATCCCTTACTCCCCTGCCTGAGGGAACAAACTTTTGGGAAGCGTCAGAGGAACCGTTCATCATTTTCCCTCCCCACCATGTCCTGTGGAAAGCCTGGCAATAGGGTCTGCTGAGGCAAAACCTCCCTGGCACATGTAGGGGTCTGCAGGTCCAGGCAAGGCCAGCCCCAGCTGGAGCAGCTCACTTCTGCAGCCTGTAGAGGAGAAGGGAAATATTGTAAGAATTGAGCCGATTTCTCTTTTTTTTCAGACTACATGTCTTAATTGAGATACATAGACTTTCCCTAGAAACTGCTAGTAATAGTAAATATTTGGATTGCCTGTAATTAAGCAACCTTTTATCCTTGCTTGCTAGGACAAGTATAAGACCTCCACAGTAGCTGTAGTTTGGTATTTGTTGTCCTAGCTGGGAAAGCCTCTTTTAATAGACTGGGACGTGAGGACCGGAGAGGTCTTTTAGATCTCATGAACATCCATTTCAGCCTACTAAAGTCTGCAGAAAGTTTCTGTTTGTATAACAAATATCAAGTCAGGTCCTGTGCTGTTCTGAACACTTGGTGACTAGATCAGTAGAACAGCATCTCCTGATGTTGAGCCAACTTAATTCTGCCGTCCTTTCTAAAAATGCTGGAGAAAATGGCAAAATTAGTGCTGTGGTTCCTCGAGGGTCTGCGGTCTTGCAGCCTGCCCTGCTGCCCTGCACGTGTCCTGGCCCTCTCGGCCATCCCTCTAACCAGGACTCTCTCTGTCCAGAGGGGAACAGTGCTCTGTTCCTCCGCACATACATAAACACCTAATGAATAATTGAGACCCAGACAACAAAGAGAAACTTAAAGTCTGTGTGCAGAAACATGCTCTCCTCTCTTTTCCAAACAAGATCAAAGTGACCTGCAGTCAGGGTTCCTTGCCTCACAGACAGCAAAGTCTGTAAAACTAAGTAAAAAGGCAGTACTTGGGTAAATATATTCCAGTCCTGGACTGATGCCAGCATACTAGAGGAAGATAAATGTAAATTGTTCATATCCATTTAGTATTGCACTGTGCTGAACAATAATGCTGAAAATGGTTTGTTTGTCATAGTTTGATTAATGTGCCTGTTTTCTTATACAGTAAATGCTACAGGATTTTGTTACTTTAAAGCAAGGTTACAGATACAAGACAACTTAGAGAAAATTCTTTGTATTGTTGCCCAAACAAAATAATACATTTAATCCATATTACGAGAGAGTTGATAAGAGGAGCAATCCCTTGATGAAATATTTACCTTTTGAGACATGGAGTTATCTCTATTGTAGAAAGCATCCTAAACCAAAATGTGATGAAAGGCTCAGAAAGCACTTTAAAACCCCAGAAATTAGTAACAATCCTCTCAGAATTAAACAGAAAAAAAAAATTCATTACCTTTTTATAATGGAGTACATTTTAAAAATTATTTTGTCGTAAGAAACAGGATAAATTCAAACGATATTTTGAACGTGGATTTATACTATTGGTTGCTTATGTTTCTAAAACAGTTAAACTCTTTTGCACTGCAATGTTTTCAAGATTGCACCTCATCTCAGTTCTTCACTGCCACATTTTTCAGAGCTTAATGTCTTTATGTTCCCTACTTAGAACAACCAGCCATGCTGAGTCCAAATGCCATTGCACGGACTTTGATGAGATTATCCTGCCACTAAACAGAATTTTCACACAGCATGGTTCTAACAAACAATTAACCCTGTGATTTTAAAGCCTTGAACTTTAAGCCTTTGTATAATGTCTGCCCACTTAATGCAGAATGCTTCTCCAGATTTATTAGGATGCAACATCATGTATATAATCACTATTTTAATAGTGCTGTTATACATGAATATGACAACAGTGTTCAGGATGCTCCTTTGTGTGACTTCTGTAGAAGAACTATCCAGACAGCAGATATGCCTGAACCTACATACAGCCTTTCCAGAGCTGTTTTGGAACTAGATCTAAGTGACTTTAAATGGGGATCCATTAAAAAACCACATCAGCCTCAGGTCAAAATCTATGGATGTGCTTAATGTCACGTGAAACTCAAACCTTGAGTTTGAGAAGTTTGTGACACCAGTTGGCGGGTAGTTCTGTTGAAAACTCAGAGTACTGCAATTTCTTTGCAGACACTGCACCTAAATGCAGACAAACAATTGTCTTCCAAGTATCGTAAACAGTATTAGAAGAATTCATTTTCTTCCTCTGTGTATGGGGAAAAGAGGACATTCAAAAACAATAAATGCTGCAATCTTTAACAAATTTTCAAGAACAAAAGTGTGTTTGCCACTTCAATGGAAACAAGATAGATCAACATAAATCATGTACAAAATCCAAATTCAACTTCTCAAAGGCTGAAGAACCTACTTAGAGCAATTTACATAAACATAAATGCATGATACCTGCGTTACTGTCTTTCAAAAATTTTTGTGGTACAAATTCTGTTGTAAAAGATAGGTAAAAGCCTGCTGAAACCAGTTTGAAATGTGTGAGCCTCAACCATCTGATTCCATTTGTTCTGCCCATATAGAAATCCTAGTGAGTCTCTTCATACTAAGAATTATTTTCTGAATGAAATTGTTTCAGTCTCAATTGTATGTGCTGAGAACCCTGCAAAAGGACATTTATAAAGCTGTGTGCTCCTTGTTGTCAATATTTGTCGTATGCCAGGCTGACCTTTTGGATGATAATCTTTGTATTTGCAGAGTGAAGAGAGATTGATTTTGTTGCTTTATTCTAATTACACTACAATGTAGCAGTACCACAAGCTTTTCAACTGTATTCGGGAACTGAAATGTCAATAACACAAACAACTTTCCATCTGCTTCCAATTTAATCTGAATGACTTTGTGATTTTATAGGAGGAGGTTATTTCTGCCACTGGCAGTCGAAAGGTGGTAATCAGTTAATCAAAATGCATTGATTGCTCTAATTATTGCATCTTAAATGGGGTTTTTATGAATCTTAGTCACCCACAATTTGGTTTTGGTATGTCTCATGTTCTCTCTAAGGCAAATCTATGGTTTGCAGAAACTTTGACTTCATCAAGAATAACTTCTTTATTGAGATTTAGGGCCAGATGCCAGTGCGTGCTGACAATATTATACCAGCCCAGTTGTGTTAATTGGCTGGAAACAAACCAGTAAAATAAGTTTGAGCAACTTTGCACAGTTCCAAAGATACTGAATGTACCAGACAATCTGTCTCGGGCTGTGTTCCTCATAGCACAGAATATTAGGTGTAAAACAAAAACCTATACGGACGTCACACTTTATGTGCAACTTTTGATTTCTCAAAAGAACAAATAATGATTTTGTTATTGTTAGCTAGTACACCAGCAATAGTTCAGCTAGGGAAGAGGAAGCAGGAATCCATTTGTATTTGGTCCTGGGCCAACAACTTACACTTGCTCATTATGTTTTTATATGTGTATGACAAATAACACTGCTTCATTTCTACATGTTCAAGTTAGATGCAAACCTAGGGGGCTAATAGTTAAAAAAACCCAACCAAACCCACCCACAAAAAACCCCACTAACGCCCCCCCCCCCCCCCCCCCCCCCNTTGCTCATTATGTTTTTATATGTGTATGACAAATAACACTGCTTCATTTCTACATGTTCAAGTTAGATGCAAACCTAGGGGGCTAATAGTTAAAAAAACCCAACCAAACCCACCCACAAAAAACCCCACTAACGCCCCCCCCCGCCCCCTCCCCACAAACAAAACTACCTCTCACAGTGCTGAAGAAATGTGATGTAGAAATTTCTTCCAAGAGGAATGAGTACAAAATCAGTCAGGCTTTGCCTGAGTGCAAATGTAAGCCCAAAGGAAATTGATTCCAGGTTTAAGATCTTAGAAATACTGACCCTACTGAATAAACAAATGAGTGCTTGAAAACAAATTAGTAAATGGTCATGTATTATTTCTGTGAATTGAAACCTAAGGTTAGGGATTAAGTAGCTGATCAGCAATCATTTTTCAGATATTGATATTAAAGAAGCACCATTTTATAGGAAAAGAATACATTTGCATAGTAGTTTAATTATGTATACGAACATATGTGCCTACTCAGAGGTGCAAAAGGCCAGTGCTCTTTGGATGGAGCCTTTAGCGATGCTGGTATCAGAACCTGAATCTAGCACCGTCTAAGAAATATAAACCAGGTCAGTCGTGCACCATCTGAAATAATTATGAAGGGTCCTAAAAGCAGATTAAAATGCATACTGAAACAATTAGCAGAAATAAACTAATTTTTGTGAGAAAAATACCTCTACAATTTAATGATCTATCCATAGAGCACTATCCATGCTGTCAGAACTCGTCTCACCCATGAGCTCTGCAGGAAGGTAAGAGTGAAGCACCACCTTGGAGTGTGTTCCAGAATAATTGCTCTTTAAGTACCTTGTTCTTGAAGGTATTGCTCTAGGTCCCTGCTGGAGATGAGAAAAGACCACTGGTCTGACCTGATGTGACAGCTGGTGAGAGCAAGGAACCAGAGCTGGTTGTCCGAGCTTTAGTAGAGCAGTCTATCCATTGATACGATGTTCAAAAGCTGAAGCAGACCTAATGCAAGTGTGGAATAAATTACAAACTTGCAAAGCCTCGTTTGTCTGAGAGTTCATGATGGGAGAAGAGTGCAGCTAATGTTACCATAGGAGTTAGAGCTGCTGAAGATAAACCTGTCAGGCGTTTGCCCACAGAGAGACAAGGTGAATAACAGAGAGAGCTCAAAGTGGTAAGGCAGCTGGGAACCGGGAACTGCCTTGGCAGCTGGAGAATTGCTCTGCCACTGCTTTCCTCCGTGGTGCGGTGATTACGCCCGTACTGTGAAAAAGAAGAAAATCTCTGGTTTGAAAAAGCCTATCTTGAGATTGCCCTGAAATCAGCCAGACTTCTGAGTATTAAGCCTGTGGCAAGAAATTCCACAAAGGGCCACAGGGACTTCCTTATGTTGACATCATGGGGGATCTGGCTCCAGTCTTGATGCTTAGCAGATCCTGCTTTGCATGGATCCATGACAGTTAAGGACAAGCCAGTTAAAAATGGATAGAGGGCAGAGGACTGGCTTGTTATCCACTGCTCTGTAAATTTATCCACGAAGGTAGCATGTCAACAGTTCATATGCTCTTTTTCAAATGATGGGGAATACCATGTACGAGTTTCCTGGTGGCTTCGTTAAAAGGACTAGGATAAAATCTGTGAGCCTTTTACAAATGTGGAAAACCTGAAAACTAAAATTACAAGTGCACTGGACAAAATTACAAGTCTGGACCTTGTGTCCTTTGATCTCCAATGATTCTGTGAGACCTGCCAGACAGATGAAGACTTGAACCAGTGAAAAAGAATGGAGGATCAGTGAAATAGAAATTATCTGTTTATTAAGAGTCAAAAAAGTAAATACTTGATAGGATTTGGAGTTTCAAATAAGCTTTGTGGTGTTTGCTGGATTGAAGGAAGAGTGAAATTACCTTTAAACGTTTTGAGTCCTGCATGAAAATTTATAGAGGAAACATTGTGGAGTGGCAAAGTCACTATTTCAGGCACACTCTTGCAATAACAGCGGCAATAGTTCAAGGAGCTGCAAATGAAAATCAACCTGAGAGCAGAGATCTAGACATGATAAGCTGAAGATTTGAAAGTGAATTTTGTTAAGACTTTTGAAACGTCCAGTGGTGTAACCTTGAGCTGGTTGATGAAAATAATTTGGAAATTATACCAGACTCTGTCTGACAGGTCAGTTGATTTGACCTTCTTCTTGAGGCTGGGATTCTGATCTCAGAGAGAAGCACATCGCCTTGTTTTTTTTAGTTTAGCAAGCACGGTTTCAGGCATGGCCAGACAGTCAAGAGCTGCAGAAGTCTCCCACGTTGGTCCCATGTAGGTGTGTGGTACCAAAAATTCCACAGTCAAAAGAAGTGGTAATTTTTCAGCTTCCTCTCCCTAAGAGACAAAAACATGTATATCCTTGTAGCCACAACTGATTACTCAGTAGCTAGCTCAACACACACACACACACACACACACACACACATATACACACACCCCAAACAACAAAAAGCAGGAAGTTCTGTCTGTTCTGCACGCAAATAGAAACATAACTGTCTTTAGATGTCACATTCTTGAGCTAGGACAGCTCGTCCTCTCCTATTCTTGGCTTCAGCACAGGTTCTGCCTTGGGCCACAGAAAATCCCCTGTGAAAGATTTTTTTAAATTCAGTTTTGGATCAGTGTTTCTCAGAAACACTTCTTCCTGTGTGTGTTTCTTCACGTAATTAGAGCAGGTGGTAGGTTATTGATATGGGTAAAGCAGTACTGGATAGAAAACAAAAGGCTGATATTTAAAGTTGTGCATTAAAACCCATCCTCAGGCCTTTTCCATATAAAAGCAGTGTTGTCACAAGATGTACTGTTCACAAATCCACGTTGCTATTTATTGTATACTTTGCTAATTAAAAGGAACAAGCGATATTCCTTGTTGCCTGCAAAGGTAAATCTTTCCATCTGCCTAATCCTACAAACCTGTGCTAGCTCAAATATTGGCTGACACACGCTCATGTCTGTAAAATAACTCCCCTCTCTCTAAACCTGTAGGAAGCCGGGATATTTTAGGGTAAGCAGAGGAATCGGCAAAGGCTCTTTATTAGGCCTTTACTGAAGCCAAGGCACTGGGGGGAACTAAGCATCTTTCAACATTAAATTTCAAGGCGAGAACCCTCAAGAAACTGCTGACTCCCCTATCTTTCATTCCTCCTTTTATTAAATGGTGAACTCCTGAGTAAGCAGTCAAACACATTTTAATTCCCTTGCCTATAATTTTTGAATGGCAGAGAGATTTTTAAAGAGCTGCAGTTCATCAATACTTATTGCTAACAGTTTGTACGATCCTACAGCTTAAGCCAGATCAAATTAGCATCAGTAACGTTGGAAAAAAAAAAGGCTGGTTGCTGATGTTCACCGGCAGAGGCATTCCCCCAACCTCCTTTATCACATTGTCAGTTTTGTCAGGAATATGCTATTGCGCATGGGACACTTGATAGAATTTAACGTTTACGTGCTGGTAGGAAAGAACGCAGTGGCCAGATTTTCTTTTACCATGTGTATGGAAGATAGTATCACCGGCACTGGGCAGCTGCAAATTACCAGGCTTGCATTACAGCAGGGAAGATTCAGTTTAATAGCAAAGACAGTGATATGTTGAAACATGAGCTATGGAGGTTGTGGATTCTCCACTACTATGAGCCTTTGAAAGCAGCTTAACAAATGTCTGTCAAAAATGACAGAAAAGAGTTGATCTTGCCCTGGAGAGAGAAAGGTATTTTAAAGGACCTTTTACTAAAAGTGCCTCTCAGCCCTGAAGAACTATGCATTTAGGCTAAAGGAAAGTAGAAGTGACGTCCACTGGTCCTGCCTTTTGCCCTTGCTGCCACAGAAACTCACTGCTGAGTAAATACACCTTTACTTCAGCGACAAACTGTGGTAGCAGGTGTCCATGTATCCCAGGACACACAAAATCAACCTCTGTTGTTTCCGCTATGCAGAATCAAATCAAAACTACCGTTTTCTTCTGGTGATCCAAAGCCAGCAATGTAACCCCGCTGCCTTCTGCTCCTGCTCCAGAAGCAGGTGGTGGAGCCTGGCCCTCTCGGAGCCTGGTATTGGACACCAGCCAGTGTCTCTTCCTCACCCTCCCATTGAACAGTGTAACTCAGTCTAAATTCTCCTCTTTTTTTGTGTATGATCTGTGGTAAAAATGAAGTGAGGGTTTTCTTCAGTAATTTTGTTTTACAAGGATACTAACGTGTTCTGTAGCTGCAGAAACAGTTTTGATTTTTTTTTATGTTGCTTTTTAGAGCCAGGGTTCTCAAACACCTGCTCTTTTACTTTTGAAATTTATTAGCAACTATAAAAATAAAGGTGAGGGGAAAGTAATCTCTTATACCCTTGATGAGTGACGCACAGCTTAGAGCACAGGTTTCAAAATGAAGTTTTAATTGAGTTCTGGCCCTGACTTAGAGTGCTCTCAGAGACATCGTGTATTTACCAATAATCTATTACAGACGTATTAAGTGTAATGTTTCTAAAAGGATTTTTGAAAGGTGGATTCAGACCTGTGAAGTTGTCCTGTTTATGTGAGGTCTGTAGGCTGATTTTGAAATAAGTACCAACTTGCCTACAGACAAAAAAGCCTACAATTTGCCAAAAGGCAAATTGGTCCTCAGACTAGGTTTTCTGACAAAATTGGACCTAAGTAGGGGGAAAAAACATCTTCTGCTCCTTGCTTTGGCTACAGCCATGCATGTGGTTCCCATATTTTCCTAGTCCTTTTAAATCACTGTTCTGGTAGGGTGTATAAAACTCCTCCCTGATACCTCTGTTGCTTAACGTGTTGACCTTGAAGCAAAGTATGATCATTGTCTTTGTCTCCTTCTCTTTAAACCTTTACATCGGCCTCGCAGCTTTTTCATTTCTGCCTTCTGTTTATTAAGCTTTAATGCCAGTATACTGGGCTGAATTTGCCAGCACACTCTCGTTGTTTTGTGCTGCCTTGGTGATACAGGAGAGCTGTAAACTTACACCAGCCAGGCTAAGACAGTTTCATAGGCTCTGAGCAGCCAGAGCGCATCAGTGAATACATCCCACCATTTTATATTCTGAGCTGTCGATAGTTCTCCTAAGTGCACCAATAAATATTGGGTAAAATAATTTATAATTAGTTGATCTTCCTTCACCTATAAGCCTGCACTAGAGAATTTGTTCTTTCCTGAAGAAAAGTTTTGTTCTGAAGGCCTAAAGTTGCACTTGGTTTTTAATAAAACTGACCTGAGAGGATTTGGTTGGGGAGACAGAAATTACAGCAATTAATTATTTGGAAAGAGCAGTTCCTCCCTCCTGTATTTCATTATCTAGCTAATTCACAGTACATTGTCTTTTTATCTTTTTTTTTTTTTTT